>JASWJB010000085.1:0-138510 GCA_032433595.1 Conoideocrella luteorostrata
GTCGGGTTCGTTATCTAAGAAGAAGAAAAGAAGTCATAGTGGAAGGCGCGGTATCGCCGTATAAATATCGTGGCTTGAAGGTGACCACGTGACAGGCTTTGTGGTGCTTGGCGGCGATATTCCAACAGTTACGTATAAGATGTGGCTGCAATGCGAATATTTGATGGAGTATAGCGCATAATGCTGTTGTAAGACAGTTCTGTTCTTCATTGTCTTTAAAAAAAAAGTAGCAAACGGTAACGGAAGTAGATGACTTGAGATCAATGTCAACAAGAGATTTGGCTAGGACTGATTTGCCACATCCCGGATCCGCAGAGATCCAAAGGAGATCATTATGAACGGACTGTTTCCATCGGAGATATTGGGAGTTCTCGAGAACCCACAGGCATGTTCCTTTTACACGGTCTGGATGAATTTTTTTGAACTCCTCGTAAGGCGAGGTTTTGAATGCTTGGTGGCATTCCTGCTGCTCTTTTGTTGTATCTCTCTGTTCGTTCTTGAGGTGATGGGTCTCGCGCTGGCAGTCGGCTCTTTCCATGTTCTTGTTGACTTCTTTGATCTGGTCGACAAGTTCATCTACACAATAAAAATTAACGTTCTCGTGCTTAAGGATCATCTCCTTGTGAAGAATGGAGTCAAGGCTACGTGAATGCTTGGACTTACTGTTGCACACTTCCGTGGCCAACTTTTGCTGAGAAACTTGGACTACAGGTACGTAGCTGAGTAGCTCTTTAGCATATGAGGCTGCCGCCAAAGCGGCGTATCCTTGCCACTGCTTATTCTTGTGTGAGTCGGCATAATCACAAATGCCACGTATGACTATACAAGGAAAATCCATCATCAGACCGGCAGCCTCCATTTCAAAACACATGATCCCTAGCTCCTTGCGAAGCCTCTCTCTTATTTGCCCGCTTTTTATAACCGTATTTCCGGAAGCTATGAGGCCATAGTGCACTTGTGGGCTGGATTCGTGACGCACCGCCCTGACTTCTTCCCACTCCGGTAAACAGTCCTCACATGTAGCTGAATTCATGGGGTGTTCCCATTGAACTTGGAACAGTCGGTCTGTGGATGCGTCAGGTCGCCCAAAATTCCGCTTTGTGAGCGCATTTCTTGCCACCGCATTTTCGATATACACTGGATAACTCGGGTAATCTGCCAACAAGTTGGCCCTCATGTTGGCAACTGCAGTTAGTAGAGACCGAGGCGGGCTGTTCAAAGAGCTGGTTCGTTGCAAGCCCTCTTCAACAACCTTTCCCATATCATATTGAAGCACTCCGCTGCAAGTGCCTTCTGGGTAGCTTACAACGATATCTCCCAATCGTATATCATGGCTAGTGGATGGAACGCCTCCTCCTATACCGACCATGAGCCCAATTCGCAGCGACTGAGAGAAGGTTCGCATCATGTTAATGGCCACAGTTGTGGCTGAAGTAGTGCCATGCTGTCCTCCGGGAAGGCCAGCAATCACGACAAGGTGCCTACCAACCCGACCCAGTATATATAAGTTCTCATCTGCCCTGTCTTGCTCATCTAGTGTTCCAAAATTTTCATCCAGCATCTGCGTCGCTGCAGAAACCTCTACCGGCAAGGCACAGATCCAGCCGATTTGGTACTCATCCCGACCCGGGGCGGCCATGGTGTTTATACTCGGATTATCAGTGATTGTCGCTTCTCGAAAGACGTCCTCTCCTGGTCTTCCGCTTCTTCGCGCCGCAAAAAAGGAAGTGCTAGTAATGTTCGCGGTCTTTCTAGTTTGCGCAGCGCCGATGGAATTTTCTTCTTGCTTGAACTCGCTCTGTGCGGGGAGAGATATGGTTACGAAAGTAGTCTGACGAAGTGGAGTCTGATTGGTGTCTTATGCGCCAGTCAGCCTTCAACCACATGCATCTGGACGTTGGGCATGCATAAGCGGTGGAGACGACGATTGAAGATTGTCCAAGTAATAAAGGGAGAACCTCATACATAATTGTTTTATTCTTGTTTTAGCTGTGTCCTAGACCTACTAGAGATCTCCGCTATCGCAGGTTAGCGCAGAACCTCGCTAACAAGCGCAATCGTTAGTGCTGGATACTGCTATACTGTATTCTATAGTACTTAATTCTATCTTCCTCTATCTACTGCCTGCAACTAGTTACATGCCTCATTGAGGTATAATAGCGTGCTCTTTAATGTACTTTGAGCTAGGGTCTACCTAAGGCTATCTCGGAGCTATGTCTGTAGATAGACGCGTTAGAGCGCGTTATCCATAATAGTCGCCTAATAGGTCACTGTTGGAATCCCTCGTCAAGTATACGAGCAATCACGTGGCCACCCTAGCGCGCCTCTTTTATACGGCGCGCTCGGGTGCATTCCTCCTCTTCTTCTTCTCTCTTATATAGCTACGAATTGAATACTTTGTTTTACCTATTGCTTTGCGCAAGAACCTTTTGACGTCAAATCAGAAGCCCCTGTGCTTCCTACAGCCAAAGATTTACTAGTAAGAACACAAAAGTTTAGGTGTTTTCAAAAATTTGTTCTGTGCTGGTGGTGATGTTCACAACTACTGTAGCAAAATAAGTACCTTTCATAGTTATAGTTCTAGTAGTTTACACTTTCCTTGTCTTAACTACTAAATAAACATGTTGAAAGGAGAATTGCTTCTGTCAGGAAGATCAGGGCCGTAAATAGCTAGATTAGTGAGGGAATTATTAAGCAACTGAACGAGCTAAAGGATGACTACAGGAGGTTTTCAGCTGTGCAGGGCATCACGGAATCCGAAGAAATCTGACGGGTTAGTTGAATCTAGGCATAAAAGAAGGAATTCCCTGTCAATTTGGAAGGCAAAAGATATCATTAATTTCATCATTTTCTATTTATTCCTATTGGTTTTCCACTGCAATTGCTCTAGCCTCAATAACGTAACAAAACACCGTCTCCACAACGGTGCTTAAATCCGCCAGCACGCTAATACGTTTCTGAATTGTGTTAATTCTCTTTATCCTCGTCTGTATCCTCGTCTTCAAAATGTCGCTTCATAAAACCAAAGAAGCTTCACAATCCCAACAACACCCGTTTCGTCAGGTTTAGTATCATCTCCTGGCGCTATTGCAGGAATGTCGTAAGGCTCAGTGTTATGCCTTATCGCATCTGCTAAGGGGAGAAGAAAGGCACGATCTAAATGGCGGCCCTTGGTGGCTCAAAATCCCTTTCCGAGCTGCTTCTTCAGGACAGTTGGGTCGGTCCGATTCTCATGTCTCCAAGCTACTTTAAGCTCTGCCACAACAAATAAGAAGTAGAGGTAACGTGGCCTTGGCCTCATACTAGTTGTCACACAAAAAATGGCGTAGCCAGAGGCCACTTTTGATGTGTACTTATGACCCTTAAGTGGGCTCATATTTTGCTGCGACATCAGTATTCAAGAAGAGTCGCTTGCCCTCAAGGTCTCTTGACCCTTTTCTGTGCATTAATCGGTTATGCTTCGAGATGGTGAAGATTCTGAAGACTAGAATCGCGTTGTTTGGTTTTCTTGCTCGACGTTCTTTGTATATTGCCGCCGCACGCCGCTACACACATCGCACATCCGCAAGTCCACTACTGTAACCCGGTATTATTGGTCAATGTTCTCCGGCAGGTACAGCCGTCATTTAATGTATTTTTGTCATCATCAGATAAGTCCATGAGAGACAGCGAAAAGAATAAAAATAAAATAAAAATAAAAAATATAATAAAACAAAATTAAACTCTAGCTAAATATTCTGCTCGTTTAAGGACATCAGAAGATGTGATTACGATCCTACGATGTTGGTTTACATTGATTGAATTGTCCTGTGGTCGGCCTCCGTTGACCTGATTTCTCGTCATACACGGCGCGCACGATTGCTTGGTAGCAACTAAAAATGGAAGCTTTGAACCCTTCCACAGCAGATAAATAGGAGCAATAGGAAACTATCGAATTCAACAAATTCGCCAGGTCTAGCCTTTAGTTCAGTGGGTATGCCGGAACTTTTGTGTTCATACATTGATATTAATCCATAATAGCATCGTCGACGGGAACGTGGTCGTTGAGGAAGATGCTGACGTGTTGTGGGTCGCTTGGAGGACTGTGATGTCATATCCAACGCCCCAGGGCTGGAAATAGTCGCCGCTCCCTGGACCTGTTCATTTATTAAGAAGGTCAGCCGCATCACCCAGAGTATCAGTCAGCTTACGATGCTGCCGACGATGTGGCCTGTATCTCTCGGTTTATCACGGTTAAAAATGCGAACGGGACGGTCAGGTTTCAAATGATTCAGAAGTGAGGACATCAGTACAAGGCGCTTTGTCCAGTTGAGGTTTCTGCAGGAAACAGACGAACTCTTCCGGCGGACACACGAGTTATCTTTTCAAGGCGGCTGGATCGCGCAGTAGTGCAGCTCGGGGCTCTTGAATACCGTCGCAGCGTAAGCCGATAAGGTGCCCTGGGAGATCATGATGGTCGGAGAGTAAGATTCTATAACGAATCATGGATGTTTCCGCCTGGATCCAAACATCCAGCTCTACTGACATCGCCCTTTTGTTCGAGGTCTCTTGAGCCATACCGACAGACTATTTATCTTTGAATTCGGAGGCTTCGATTGATCTTTGTCTGCCTTTGCTGTCAAGAGGAGTTCAGAGAGTAGGCATGGATTTTATTTATAAAAGTGTTTCTGCACGGCCACTCGAAGCTGGATTGGTGAATTTTACGCTGGAATTTTAATAGCTTGTACATGCAAGACTGAAATGGTCTATTCTTGCCCCCAGTGGGTTACGTCTAGCCATTCCTGTCTTGCTCGTTGCTGTAGGCCTACATCTAAGTCGTGATCGAGACAGGTGTTGGATGGCCCGTGTGTGAGAAAGTGTGGACTACACGGTCAGTGTCATAAGGATTATGTGCCCTCTGGGCACAGGGCAGGAAGCTATGACAAGGTCGCTTAGGAAATTATGGGACTATAGACGAACGGTCCCCTGCCTGCCTCTCTGCAAGGCAGTGTACGGAGGTTTTTTTGTATGCGACGCCAGGATAACGGTGGGCGAGGTTTAGCTCTTACGTCCGAGCGATACCTCGTGATATCTTCGTTTAACAAACAAAGATTTTCAAGTCTACTTCTCAAATGGTTTAAAGGTCATTCAATGTACAATGACTGTGCTAGAATTGGCGCTAAGACACCGGTGAACGACTTGGCAGCAAACCAAATCCGCCAGGAACTCCTGTACCCGCCTGGACCGCTGTAGTGGCGCAGTTCTGATTTCAGCTCTGTGTCTAAAACTGATTTACTACAAATTTACGGATTTGAATGACTACCCTCCTTGGTGGAACACGAAGTACCGAAATATGTGGTCGGATTTATGGACGAGGTCATAATCCCGAGTGGCTTGGATAACCGCCAAGCCCCGTGTCATCAGGTTCGTCGATCAAATAAGCAGAGAAATTGCTGACAGTTGCACAGGGTACCCACTTAGTTATTCATAAAAATAAGCTTCTCGAGGCACCACCAACGGTAGACAACACACATGTCACGGCAAGTAATACGTGCCATGGTACCCTCGGCCTTTGATTAGACGAATCCTGGTTAGCGTTTGGGGGCTTAACGTGTGTTAGTGATTCCTTGGTGACGCTATGACGTCTGACACCCATGCAAGCACAACTCCCGCGACAAATGGGCAGCAAATACAATCGGGGAACCATTTGCGCGCAGTACAGATCTCAAAAGTATTTAAACATTGTGACTTTCATGTAATGCCCTCAATCCAGGTCAAACAGGTCCGCAACACAACCAGCATCATTACTGAGCCAACACAGATTCACCAATCTCTATATTCAAATTTAAACAATCTACAAGAATGCTTTCAATCAAAACCATCACCATCTTTGTCGCCGCTTCGATGATGGGCATCGCGATTGCTGCTCCACAGAGAGGCCCGTACTGTTATCGTCAGGGTGAATGCCCACGCGGCAGGAGATGCGACCTGTCCTATCCAGGAATCGGTGGCCGATGCGTCTAGAGTGCCTCACCAAGAACCATCCGAAACGCAGTGGCAATGAGCAGTGGGCCGCGAGGGAATTTTTGCAATTGCAGTAACCGGGGCTGCGGGTACTGTGTGAATTTTGGATACGAGTCTATACAGATGGGGAGCTTCTCATGTGTTGAAAGAAGTTATTCAGGAGATAGACGATGTCAATAAACGCCCGGCGATGTTACAGACAGCTTAATCACTCTCCATCTACCTACTATGACCTATCTTCCAGTGTGTGATCTTATAATGACAAGTAGGGAGGCTAGAGTGTGAGGCTATAACTATACCTTACGTTAATGATAAACTACTTATTTATCTAGCTACTTAACGACGTGTCTCCTAGATCTATTACCGGCAGCAATGACCAGCGCGATACAATATCGAGCACCTGCCCAGACTTAGACGGAACAAATAACATCGCAAATCACAGTTGATAAGTCAAAATAGCGTAGGAGGAAGGGCAAGAATAATTATCTCAAGCCGACTAACATGCAGTGTGAACTTCTTTGTAAATACATTGTGTGTCTCAGACTCTTCTACATGCAAACGCCGGTACGCTGTCTCCTTCCTTTTTGGGAATTCCTGTCCATGTTTCTCTGATAATGGCCGCTTTGACCAGTGCTTCACTCGTCTTGGAAACAGGAGTTTCTTCTCTTGCAGAGCTTACAGCTATTGATGCATCACGCAGCATATCTTGTGATACTTTTAACATTATTCTGTGACGGTTTCGTTTAGATTCATAATGTTTGCGTCATCAAGTTTATGGTCTGTGGTGTCGCTATACACCAGTTTCCACTCGTTCCTGTTGGAATAGATATTATTTCGGAGCACGATGATCCTCATGCCGTCGTCGTATCTCCCTTTCTTGGCCCTAGCACCGTTCGCTACATTTTTGTTCTTGAGCGGCCTCTCGATCAAGATCTCTGTTTTCTTTGGCTTTCCGTCGTCCAAAAACAAGGGAGTCGTTATTGAGCAGGGAAAATTGTTCTTATAGTCGATCTTGAACATGCCTTCGTCAGGCTGCCAAACACCATCGACGATTTTAGCCGGGAGCAGCCTGTCCACTTTATAACCAGTATTGCGGTGCGTCACGGTGTAATAAGTATTTGTAAGATTCATAGGGTCTCTTAGACGCCCATGAACGGATGGGAAGGATAAATTCCTGCTCAGAAAACCGCCTGCCTCCAACTCCTGGTGTTCAAAGGGCAAGTAAGCTTGTTGGAGGTTGTATCGGAGATTTGCTTCGCAGACTGGGTCTAGCAGAGGAATGACGGGGCATTTTCCCTTTAGTTGTGCAACATATGTCCAAGTTTGCACAGAGCATATAGTAGCCGGGGGGCACTCATAGGTTTGACTGACTTCTTCCAGGAACTCGCTCTCCTTACTGGTCCCCTTGCTCTGGTCCGCGGAGTTCGTATTGGTTATGGAAAGAGTGGCTGATGCGCTGTGGCCAATGAAACCGACATTGACGGAGGCTTCGCTTCCGGCGCTCAGGGAGTTTCCCACTTGCCATCCGACGGAAGAACTGTCTACTACAGCGGTGGATTTCTTGATGTCAATTGCGGCAGAGTGAGACCCGGTGATTAGCTCATAGTCTTCGTGAGCCATAATGTCGATAGCAAGACCGTCAACATCCAGGTTAAAACGTTGTCGGAGGTAATAACAAAGTTTCAGATGGCTGTCTGCATAAGGCATAGGCTGCGCTAGAATAATTTTCTTAAGATGATCAACATTTGCTTGAGCTATTGCTATATCGCTGATCAAAAGTCCTAGGTGGTTAATGTCTCGGGACTGCAAAGCGACCACACTCAGAATGTAAATCAGGAACACAAACACTGATTTAGACGGCATATTTGCATGATAATAGTGCGCATACGGCCTTGTCAAAGTGATGTTGTCGAGGGGCAACAAGACCACCGTGAGCTGGGTCTGGTACAGAGCAATAGGGAGTGAAATGCCGGGAGAAGAAATAGATAGTGTTTAGGTTAACACTTTGGGGAGACATGAATTTATGACTTAATCAAAAGCTCGTGCTTTCGTAAGTTTTTAAAATACGGAAATCTATTCGTCGGCCCCAAAAATTATAGGAGAGTGCAATCGGAACATGAAAACCACGGATGCGTTAACACATGGGACCCATTCCAACCAAAAAACGGCCTATCCGGACCGCCTATTGAATCACGAGTCATAGAAGCATGCCGGAAAGCAAAAAGAATAGAAGAACGAGTGAAGGAGTTTGCCGGGCATGGCGGTCTCGAACGATCCGTATCCTTGCTCCACCATTATATTGCCAAGCGCCCCATTGCCTCCGCCCACTCCTCTGCTACCCGGCCCTCGCTTCATCCCGTGATGTAGCTGCTCATATATTCTTGTTTGTTCAAGAATGGTCCAATCATCTGGGAATCGTGCGCTCTGGAATGCTACTCTCGGTAGCTGCCGCAGCTACTGGATGGAACAGGTTGGATTTAGAGACTTGTTCTCCCAAGATCCTCTGCATGCGGCACCTTCAAAAAGCCTCGGAGCTATTGTGGATATATAATTGAGCACATGATGCATAATATGACTCTGGCAAATATGAAGCGAAAATTTCATCCAATGCTAATAAGAGCCTCAATTTGTCTAGATTGCAGTGTTGTTTTTGTGATGCTCCACAGGAATCTTAATGACTTATTGCACATTGTATAATTACTGGCCCCATACTAATGCCTGGCCTTTCATTATTAAGGAATAACAATAATGATACAGCAGTGGGGTTGAAACTGTATAATATCAATATGTTCTTACGACCTACAGCTTAAGACTAGTATGCGTCCTATGACGACGAGTGGAGGCCTACAGCAGGTTCAGTAAGAGCAATACAAGTCTTTCGGAATTTCCCTCGTCAGGTTTTTCAGACATAAGTAGCCACTTTGAAGTCTGAATCAGGATAAAAGGATTAGCGTTTAGCCTTCCATTAAGTATCGACAAGTTGCAATAACTCTGCAAGTTTAAATAGCGTCTTGGCCACCCCAACAGCAAAACAACGACAGTGCCGAAAGCCTTTAATCGTACGTTTGAGCAACATGCATCTCAAGCAAAATCTTTTGCCCTTTATATTCGCACTAGGCGCCTTTGGTGACCTAGATACTCGAAACGTCCCCTTCGTCAAGCCCGATTTTTACAAGACGCCAGCAGCCAGATCAACCATTAGACGCCTGACAAAATATATAAAGGCCCAACCACCTTCCCATATGGACAGTCATCTCCAAGACTGCTATTATTTGCGCTCAAGTGTTTTGGCTGACCCAGACGGCATTAATATCGATATCATAGCCCATGAGGATCGCGAAGTAACATCAGGATCACGTGCGGCAACTATTGATATCACCAAATCAACAGCTAAGATAGATAAATTATCTAGTGGGTGGCGAGTCGAAGGATCTACCAACTTTGGAGTCGGATCTGTTATGGTCCTTGGGTTTTCTGGTAACGGTGCGTCAATGGCCATCTCGATGGACAATACCAAGTATGGGGCCGAAGAGGGAAGCACCAGTCGACAGACAGAGGTTCAGGAAGATGTTAGCTATAAGTTTGTTTGCCCGCCACATACCACTTGTTCTGTGCAGACATGGACCTATGTCGCAAAGTTGAAAGGAACATGTCCTGTTACACCCATATTCGACCCGGTGTGTAACGATGCGAGTCCTAATTTCGTACGCAAGGGCTATAACCAATACGAATATGACATTCTACGGGATGGGGGTTATTTGAGAAGAAATATATCGTTTCCAGCGGCTCATGGTCGTTTAAACGACCCCTTGACGCTGAAAAGCCATTACAACATAACTCTACGACAGAACGGCGAGGCTGTGTACCGAACACTTCCAGCCAAAATTGCAAACGGAGTGTGGTGGCACGACGAAAGTCAGTACAAGGTTGACTATAAGATGGCGGGTGCATGTCAGGTGAGTGCGCCGCTGTTTCTAGAGGGGGGAAAGCCCAAGAGGACACAGGTCATCGTCGAAAGACCAAACAAGCCTAAGTCTAAGGTCGCTAGGGCGGCTGCCGAATCAGAGCATGCGTACTCCGATATCAAGATAACGATACTTGAACAAAATTTGGAATAAAAATGTCACAAGTAGGCAGCTATGGTCATCTGATAAGTGGAGTTATCCTTGTATTCTAGTTATTCCGACGAGTAATTAGACATCTTATTGTGGATATTTCCAGTTAGGGATTAGTCATTGAATTCGTTATCGTCGGAGATCTCGTCTTACAGGCGTCAGAGGCGTTGTTTCGAGAACGCCTGAGACGTTGCATGATAAAATCCCTATTCCCTGTGACAAAGAAGCTTGCTGGGGGTCATGCAAGTTCCTAAATGCCTTTGAACCAGACGTCGCAGAAGGGGAGAATGCAATCTGTGGAGCGATTCAGGATACGAACAAAGCGAACGATAAGCTCTTTGTGATTACACGTAACCAGAATCGAGGCGGCTTGCCCCCGTCATGGTACCTTCGACATGCGCAAAAAGGGTCATGCTGATTGGAGGCTGATTGGGTCGAGTACTATTGGTGTTGAATTGATAGCAAAGGGTTTGAATTGATTTGCATTGATGGGAAGAGCTGTATTGCAGTGACGATTGAGCAAAAATTTCTCGTCTGACGGCCCTGTCTAAATCCCCTTATAAATCCCCCTAAAATCTGAGACACGCCTGTCTCAGATTCCTGCCTTAGGCCCAGAGGCTACGTATCCTTTCTCTCACTGCCCGGGTATCCACGCATTTACTCTCACACACGTGTTATCCAACAATTGGACACCTTTTGGAAAATCCTACTTTAGCGTTTCAAGTTTTCGGGAGCTGTCATGTCTAAACGATATATAATAAAAGGCTCATACTGAGAGCATACAGCTATATCCAGCGGGAAAATTTAAAAGCTCCACTTCCTTTCTTGAACGAGATCCTGAGCGCTGGCCGCTTTAACCTGCTTAGCCCCTAAGCCGCCCTAAGCAAC
Organism: Conoideocrella luteorostrata; assembly: GCA_032433595.1. Lineage (NCBI taxonomy): Eukaryota > Fungi > Ascomycota > Sordariomycetes > Hypocreales > Clavicipitaceae > Conoideocrella > Conoideocrella luteorostrata. The sequence goes on from JASWJB010000085.1 coordinate 11,007, forward strand.
CCTGAGCAATCCTAAGCAATCCTGAGCTACTTTAAGTTATGTAATTTATGCTAAGTTTCAATAGTATATATAGTTTGTCGACCCAAAAGACACACCCACCACTCACGTATACTGAGGTCTGACACACACCTAGCAACGCTCTGTACAATTCGTAGAAGGCTTCCCGCAAAGGCCTCCTGTAATTTGTAGTGACCTTTCTCTCGCTGAGATTAAATAGTTATATAGGTTACTTGCCTCTTGTGAAGTAACTATATACTTTAATTAAATAAATTAATAAATAAATATATAAAGCTTAATATTTTAGTAAACTTTATAAAAAAACTTTTATTAATTCTTAATTAATTATTCTTTTTTTTAAAGTATAATTATATTACTTATAGCTATACTATTTAACTTAACTAAACTAGTTAAATCTATAACGCACGTGAATTTAACCTTGTCACCCTAGAAGATTATTTCCGCCCACACAATAGTTATTACTTTATAGCTTTACTAACTAACTAAGGCTAAATAATACATATTTAATTACTAATTATAATTATAAAATAGCGTAATTATATTAAAGAAATTATTCTTATTAGCTTTACTACTAAGTACTTAGATTTAGCTAAGGTATAGTATAAAGCTAACTTATTTTAGCTTTATATTTATTATTAAAGAAATTTATAAAAGGCTTTAAATACTATAGTATTAATTTTATATTATATTTACTTCGTAAGTAATATTATATAATATAATACACTTTATATTTCTTCGCAGCTGATAGCACAGGTGTATGCAGGCTGATCCTTCGGAGCGCTTCTGTGGGCATGTCTATTAGTCCACGTAGCATCTGAAGCGAAACAGAGCACTCAGCCACAGTGATAGAGAACTCATTGCTCGCTACCTCCTCTGGCGGTGCTAAGCCGAACTGTAGTTATCCAGCTGCTCAGGAGTCTCGACGTCTTCTAATAATTCTGTTCTTATCGTAGTCTTCAGACTAGACAGGAGAGTTCTCATCATCCTCGGCATCGTAGTTACTGCTCTGTGAATGGCCAAGATTGCGGGTGAGCCACTTGTGGGTGAGGCAGTCTTCGGCCGCGTAGCGGAATTCTGTATCAGGCACCAGCATGTTATCCATCATGTCAACTGTAAACCGTTAGCCCTAGTTTCGAACAATATGCAAAGAAGGACGCGCTAATAGGTAGTATCACCGACAGAGTCCCAGTACGGGGACGGGTAGTCAAAGCGAGCAGAAATGATCTGTTTCACTAGAGCTATTGAATTGTCGTCGGTGCGCAATTCCTTAGCGAAAGGAGTAGAACCGCAGAGGCAAGTATACAGCACCGCACCGAGGGAGCAAATGTCAACTGCTGTGGTGTACCGGCAGCTCTTGGGATTTGCTAAGATTTCCGGCGCAATTTACTCCGGGGGTGCCGCATAGCGTGGTGAGAAAAGACACGCGATCTAATATTTTGGCGAGGCCGAAGTCGGCAACCTTGACGTGTAGGTCGTCGCTCATCACAAGGATGTTCTCCGGTTTGATGTCCCTGTGGACAATGTCACGTTCGTGCTGCTATCGTTAGCTTTTGAGTCTGGTCTTGCAAGAGAAGGGAAGGCCACCAACAAGATATTTGATGTCCTGAGGAAGCTGCTCAAAGATACGCCTGGCTTTGCCTTTGGACATGTACCGCTCGGCGCCTAAGTAATGGAAGAGGTCTCCTGTTGGTGCAAGTTCAATAACCTAGTAGGCGTTGGCCATTTCATTGAACGCGTCCATCAAGCATATGACATTTCGATGACTCACGCTCATGGGGATACCAACTTCGGCTTGCAGGCTGCCTTCTGACAGTTCAACCTTCCTGCCAGACTTGGAAAAAACTTTGACCGCGAATTGCTTCCGTGCCGACTTCTCAGTGCATCGGTACACTTCGCCAAAGTTGCCACTGCCAAGTTTGTCCTTTTTTGAGTATCGCTGCGAAAAGGCAATGCTGCTTCTGTCGATGGGATATCGGAAGGTGAAGCGCGACTTGTGTACCGTGATCATGTCACCGTCCTTGATTTAGCGTCGCTGGTTGCAGCTGATAGGCTTGCCTCGCACCAAAGCCCGCTGCTCGAGAAGCTCTCCAGCAACGCAATAGAGTCAGAACCGTTACTCTCCGAGAAAAGAAGTCAGTGCCGTTCGGAGACTGCGGCGTCGCGAATAACAAAGTCTTTAGTCAGTCAGTCATCGGTTTAATAGTTTAGTAGCGAGAACGGGAATGGTACTTGTCGCATTCACGATGGCTGCCGATCAAGTAGCCGCACGACGCGATACCGCTGACTTTGGTACGCTCGTACACCTCTTCAGCCTGTAAAGCGCCATTGTCACAATATGCGTTCGTCTGGCGCCTCGTCAGTGGCAAGCTTCGTGGCATCTGCTGCAGACATGCTCTGCGACGGGAGCAGTCAGGCAACGTTGAGGATCAAAATAACAAATAGCCAGCAGGAAAATCACCGCTTGGTAATATACTTACGCGAACTCGCTTTAGCCGACGATTTTTGTACTGAGAGGTCATGGCGGCGAAGTTAAAGATTGGTGGGCAGAGCCGCGCGTCAGTGAAAGGGAAGTGGGAAAAAATAATTATGACGTATTTAACGCAGTTGGATATATACAGCGGATGCATCGAGGCCGCTGGCTGCGGTGTCCACATGTCGCTAGCTGGGTGGTCGCCGGCTGGGTCGTCCCGTCCCGGTGGTTGCACCGTGCCTGCAACCCCGCCGCGCACAAGCTCACGCTGAGCCACCCTGAGCAGCGCGCTACCAATGGACACGTGTGGCCTCAGAAATTTTCTCAAGGGTTTTATCTGGTTCTTTCAAGTGGTAGCACGCTGCTTGCTCTGCGCCGTCCATTCTACATTGTTCAAAGAATTATTGACAAAGGTATTTTCATCATCTGAAAAACAGGCATGGTGAAGTTTGTAGCGTAAGCATTTTTAAGGGCCAATGGTAGGGCTGCATACTACTAGAACTCTATTTTCAGGGGGCGCGAGTGCCTAATTGATTGTGCCTCCTCAGAATGCCTAGAAGAACTTATGAGGTACACCCATGGTTTCTCAGTGGAACCAGTGCACCGCCACACCCTGCAGCAGAGAAGGGCTCCCACTATTATCCTTGTTGAACGCTGAGATTGAAGCCACCGGTTTTTTTTTGGTCAATATCGAAACGGCTTGAGCTCGAGGGTATCCAGTGCCACGAGGTCAAGCCCGTTTTTGCTTGCTATGCACAGCCCTGACTCGGTCAAAGACATTTCTGATGACTTGTAAGGAATATAAAATTCCTTCCATAATTTGAGGTCGATCGCACTTGTGGCTGGCGGCTCAATACAGCTTTGACTGTCGGTAGCCTTGACTCTGGAAGCTTCGACCTCGAGTACCTTTACTGTGCTGGAAGACATGGATGTTTTGAGACAACAAATCAAGTGCTTGCCCATAGAGCGGCCCTCTATGAAAGTGTTGCAGTCAATCTGAATTGTCTGCAGCATCTGAAATGTAGGTGGACTGCTGGGGATAGCGGAGATTGCGTAAACCTGAAGGTTCCCACGCGCAAGTACTACAAGCAGCTGAAACACTTCAAGTACTGCAATCTGCTTGACGTCGGTCGCCGCTAAAATCCTCGTTGCTGCTTGCCTGGCGTCAGAATCTGCCATGTAGACTCCTGTATTGGTGCTAAACAGGACTCTTCGTCCATGGTCTGGTGAACGTCAGGAGATGTGGCTATAAAGGTACCATTCATGGCAGTTCCTACCGATAGTAGTGACACATCTCATCTTCATCCGACCTTCGAACAAGCCCGTTGGAATTAATTTATGTTTCAAAATTGCCGCCGCGGGGAAGCTCGCGCTTGTCTGCTGGTTGGTTGCGATTAATTGCTGTATTTGGTCCGAACCGAAATTGGTCTCGCTAGAGTTTATATAAGCCAGATGCGTGGCGTTCGCGAGGTTTGGATACCTTTCGATCGTCTCGTATTTCAACGAAGCTAAATTTCAAGCCTGTCCCATTGTTGGCTGAATCTTGCGCTTTACGAGTTTCTGCGCAACTAAATGCAACGGTGGTGGTGGCGCAGCACACTACGTTGCCCGTAAAGGCATCTTGCTGTGATTAACTGCGCCTCTTTGAATGACGAATCACTTATCCACGTGATAGTGCTGTGGGAGGGAGCGCGTGCTGTTGATCGTGGCCGTCTGGACCCGTTATGACGTGAGCAGCTTGAATGGCAGCCTCTGTCGACTGAGAAGAAGAGAAGAAGGAAGTGTGCAACGCGCTTTCGTATGGGCACCTAGGTGCGCCCCATATTAATTCCTTCATATGCCCCCGTATTAAGGCAAGTGCGTCTTACGCTGGTGCCTGCCAGCCATGCCTGCGCGTTCCGGACTCCACTGGGAGACCTACTAGAGCGCGAGTCTCCCAGCTCCTCTTGTTAGGCTCAAGGCTGCGAAGTATGGTATGACGAAGCTGATGGTCACCTCCAGTTGCACTGCGCCAATGTAGCTCTATTTCGAGAAGCAGCAGTGCCTAATTCCCGCCAATCTGTGCGTCATTCCGCGACCAGTTCATTCGGATTTTCAAGTCGTCTAAATGACGAAGAGCAACAGGCGATCTAGGGAGTGCTTGAGAGACAGGATTTTAGCTCTTAAAGCGACAAATAAATAAAAAATTTCAAGATAAAAAAAATCGCTACTTAGGCGATATCAACGTGTGGAATTCTTGGAGAGATAATACTTTGCGTAGCTGTGTAAAGGTAACAGTCAGAAATTGTTGGAATCTTGCCGCCAAGCACACAACAAGAGCACGGAGCGAGTCACGTGGTCACCTTTCGGCCACCCTATTTATACGAGCATCGTAGGCATCGTATCTTGACTTGTTTTTCCCCTCTTAGATAGACCTGACTATTATTGAATATATTGCATTTGAAGCCGATGATCTAGATCATTGCACAACCCTGTGCAACCCACAGAAATAGCGCGTTTTATTATGTTTGCCTAAAATTCTAGCAGTACTTATTGTTACGCGCTGGATACGGCTAGTGGGTTGCTGGACGTAACACGTTCGTTGTCGGTATTAGCTGTTATATTAGTATTATGAAAATGTAAGTAAAGGTAATACAACAAAGCAATGCACAAGTTAGATCTCAGATAGTTGTAAGGTAGTTGTTGATTCTGTCTGCTGACGGGCTGGATTCGACCTTTTATACGTCGGATCCGTCACGTGAGTGACCAACGCAGCCTATGTCAGATCTAGCTATCTATTTATACAACAGTTATAGAGGACTAAGAGTTACAACAGTAGTTCCATGTCCTATGCTCCTTTAGGGGACCTAAGCGATTAAGGTCACTAGACGGAATATACACTACTACTACTACTACTACTACTACTACTCAAAAATCTTAAGCACGTTTGGACTATAAGTTATAGACACAGCTAAATAGTACTTAATGCAAAGGAAGAGAAAGTACAATAGGTAGCAAGATTTTTAAAGGATAAATAGCATCTGGGAAAAGATAACATAGCAGGGTCTCTTTCCACTATTAATACATCTATATCGAGCGGGGAAAACTAACTGCTCCACTTCCTTTCTTGAACGAGTTCTTGGGCTGTGGCTGCTTTAACCTGCTTAGCCCCTGAACCCCAGTGAGCAACCCTGAGCCGACCTGAGCAATCCTGAGCTGCTCTGAGTTATGCAAGTTATGCCGTGTTCTAATAGTATACGTGGCACCCTAACTGGGCTCCGTACTCGTTATTTTCATTGGTGGCGCCGGCCCCCATCCGGCGGGAGTAGCCGTGTCGCGGAATGTCCCAGGCCGCTCATTGTGACTGCGAGTAGGCCCCCCATCACCTAGCAATATCAATCCGCACTACATTCAAGACGCAACGATGTGCTGGTTTATACTATTTCCCTGGGTGGTGGCTCTGTGATAAATGCCCGTGGGTATCAACAGCCCCAATCTTGTCACCCTCGCCATCGGGATACGCTACGCCTGCATCGCGAGTCAGCCGCCGTCTGGTTCTCATGTTATTTCTTTTTGGAGGAGAAGACTTTGCTTTGTACTCACCGAAAAGTGGATGCACCAACCAGCCCGGCTTCATCATGTCGACGGAGCGAGCGCGCGTCCAGTCATCCAGCTTCTGCCAATTGATGCACTGGTGCATGGTAGCATTGGCGACGGGAATGCGACTGTTGTCATGCCACTCAAACGTAATCAAGCCAATGTCCCCATGGCACATGGAAGACTGGCGAAGGAAGTCGATGCAGTGCTCTGCCAGAATGTTAGCCTGCTGCCTGCCTGCTCAGCAGAGTTAAGCGCCGGGACGTACCGTTGTGCAACCGGTTCATCTCATGCTGCTCAGGCGTAAGGTCGCCGAAGTAGTAGTCGGGATACATGTATTGGTGCAGGCGCTTAAGGCAGTGCAGCTCGTGGTAGACATTGAGCGTGCCGAGGTAGCCGCCGCCTTCGGGGAGAGCCACGCCGATGTCGAGGCGTCCGTAATGATGCATGATTTCTGGCTCAATAATAATGTTCTCATCTGCGAATTCGTGAGCATGAACTTAAATCACCTTAGAGCAGAGCACATGAGCTTACAGTTAAGAAGATCATGCCAGGCTTTGTCAAGATCAGCGCTGGGTCGGCCAGAGTAGGAGCCCTTTTCCTGGATGCGATCCTCGAGCGTGAACTTGTGTTCCTCCCACTTTATCGCAGGAATCGCGGGTGCTTCCACCTCATCAGCACAAATCATTCAGATCAAGACATGAACAAGACACAACGCACAAACAGGTAGCCCCTCCACTCTCCCGTTCTTCACTTTGCTGTGGACAACCACATACAGGATTCCGGCATATAGCGTGAAGAGCATCAGATGGCCGACGACGAGAACCGTGGTTTTCTTCCACCACGGCTCATGGTACAGAGGATTTGGCAAGCGCGAAGGTCTCCTCTTTTCAATCAGACCCTCGCTGTCGTCATCCCTTTGGTCAAACGAGTCTCGCGACGAGGCACCGCCGCTGGACATGTTCATGATGGGGTAACGAGCGGGCTTTTGAGCCGTCGCGAGGATGGATTCTTGACCCCAGTCGCCCAGGCAAACCTGCTAGCAAAGCAAGCAACACCAAAGCACACTGGTCTGGCTCTCCCGTCTCGTGGAGCGCCATGCTCCGTCAACTAGCCCCTGGAATAACGATGCATAAACTAAGAAATCTCGAAGACAAAAATATCCATCTCTTGTACAAAATAAGGCTACCGCAGCTAGCAAAAGGTGTGTCGTTCCATATCAAAGGCAAGTCGCTACAGTGCATAGAGGCGAGCCACCGTGCACGTGCTGGCACCAAGTAAACTGCAAAGCGAGCTGACTCCTCGGGTTCCTTCGTTGCATGCATACGCAGTGTCAATCTGCCCCCGCACCCCCGCGATGTAATGCAGTGATTAGCTAAACCAGAATAAGTCAAGCTATGATGCCTACGATACCCGTATAAATAGGGTGGCCGAAAGGTGACCACGTGACGATATCCGTGCTCTTGTGGTGTGCTTGGCGGCGATATTCCAACACATGCTTTCTCGGCTCAGGCGGCATGGTACTTTTGCTGCAGCATGCGTGGACTGGCTGTGCATGCATGCCTGCACATTATGCACTGGCCATGACTGTGCTCACCGCTACCTTCCCGCCCTTGCTTAGTGTTCTCGCTCACTCTATCACATAACGACTCTTTGATCTATGTGCACCTTTGTCCACCTGCGCGGAAAGCCATGACTTTTGGGCCGAGGAAGGACTCGAGGCAGTAGACTCATAGATGGCAAACATACAGCCTCGAACAAGGTACCTACTCTTCTAAGCCAGGCACCAGGCTACGCTAGCGTTGCGGCGTCTGGGGTCGGCAACCGTCGGCTGATTCCGCTGTTGCCTGAAAGAGCAGCCCTCCGTAATTTCCGGAACCTGCACCCGCAGTAGCCCCGCCAGTTAACGCCAGCCCAGTCTCCACTAGGGCTGGCCGTCTCGTTATCAATCAGTCACCGGTCCGACTCTTTACACGATACCTGGTAACTAGCACCTCTCTCCATAGCGATCAGGTAACTATCGTTCAAAAATGTCTGGTCGGTGTCAGTTCAGTCAGTGCTTCCCCCGGCCCCGGCTGCACACTCGTTACCAATCAGTCCTTCCCTCCTTCGCACCCAAACACAAAAACCAGCTCCCGCCAGCCCGCCAGCATCTTGTTATTTCTGCCATTGTGCTTCTAGAGTGATCCCGACAAAGAACAGACCCAAAGTTTTTGCCATGTCGCAAGAAGAAAAAGCCATCGATTCGGCTGAGTCGGCGTTGTCGCGTGATGAGATCCGCGAACAGGAAAGACTGACAGGCCTGCTTGACGAACATGGCGTACGTTGAAAATCCCCCTTGCGAAAAGCATCATGACTACTGACAACGGCAACCGTGATAGGCCACCTGGGACTCGTCCAAAGACCCGTACGATCCGTACAACTGGTCGGGTTGGCGCAAGGTGTCTCTCGCCATCATCATCTCGCTCGGCCAGCTCATCACGCTCATGTCGGCTAGCATGATGGCCGCCGCGCTGCCTCAGATTGGCACCGACCTGCAGCTCGGCAGCTCGGCCACGCAAATCACCTTTTCCATTTACATCCTCGGCCTTGCTTTCGCGCCGTTTCTCGTCGCCGCCCTATCCGAAATGTACGGCCGTCGCCCCATCTGGATTGCGAGCAACCTCTTCTACGTCTTCTGGAACGCCATGTGTCCCGTCGGCCCTTCTGCAGGGCTCATGACGGTTAGCCGATTCTTGGCCGGCTCTGGCGCGAGCGCAGGCATCACGGTGAGTGCCGCCGTAAAAAATTGAAATTGTTCCTTGCCTTGGACAATCATGCCAACAGCCTAGGACAGCTTACCGGCCCCGTCCTGGCAGACATGTATCGCGCGGAAGAGCGCGGACGCTCTCTCGCCCTGGCCACGTTCATCCCGTACATGGGACCCGCGCTTGGCCCGATTGTCGGTGGTGTTACCTCGCAGCACCTACCGTGGAAATGGCTATTCTGGATCCTGTCCATATTCGACGCAGGCATCGTGCTGGTGGGCTTCTTCTTCCTGCGGGAGACGTATACGCCTGTGCTTCTCGAAAGGAAAGCCGCTAATTTGCGTCGTGCGGATGGCGACGCACCAGCGCCTGTGGGAACTTGGGATCGTGGCTTCTATCGCGACATACGCACGCGACTCGGGGCCAACCTTGTGCGGCCGCTGGGTCTGCTAGCTCACCGGCCGGCCATCCAAGTGATTGCGGCCATCATGGCGCTCAACTTTGCTGTCTACTGCCTGCTTCTCTCAACGTATGCTACACTTTGGATCGATCGGTACAACGAGAGCGAGACGATTAGCAGTCTCAATTACATTGCGCTGGCCGTCGGCACCATCACGGCTTCGCAGGCGGGTGGCCCGCTAATGGACTGGATCTATGCGCGCATGAAGGCGCGGAATGGCGGCGAAGGAGTGCCCGAGTTCCGCGTGCCATTTTTGATCCCCGGCATCGTCATGATGCCCGTCGGCATTCTTCTCTACGGTTGGGCGGCAGAGAAGAAATTGCATTGGATGGTAGTGGACGTGGGCACCGTCATCTTTGTGTGCGGCAGCTTCGTGCTGGGCCAGGGCATCCTGGCGTACATGCTTGATGAGTTCAAGCACGCCGCCTCGGCCAATGCGGCGGCACGAATGCTTTCCAACATTCTCGGCTTCGTCTTCCCCATCTTTGCGCCGGCCATGTACCAGTCGCTGGGCTACGGGTGGGGAAACACGGTATTGGGCTTTATCTGGGTGATCTGCGGCTTCCCCATTCCCGTGCTGCTATGGATATATGGACCAAAGTTGCGAGCCTTGGGACGAAAGGAGTAGCTGGCAAGGCAGGCGATTTTTCTTCTTTTACTCAAGATACAATGGAGTTATCGTTAGCCGCGAGCCGCCACCATCTGCAAGTTGGCGATGGGGAGCTTGGGATCGGCCGATGGATTTACAGGCACAATATATAGCAGGGTGTGCACGCGGGCTGCAAGGACAGGGAACTTGGCACTATGGCGTCTGTTCTGCTGATCTTATAGAGCAAACAAAACCAAACAATTTTGCAACATGCAGTTACGAAGCCGGTGATGATGATTTTATGATTTCGTTGCGTCACCTGGTCTCCTCGTAGATGTCAAGACGAGTCCCCTGGTCATGGCACCAGACTCAAGCACCATTCGGTGAGATGTCGATGCCAAGAGACAAGGACTGATACATCTAGCGCTACTCCGTACAGTGGGGTGCAAGAAGCCGATACGTGTCCACGCACCTCACGCACTTCAGAGAACGGCAATGGCTCGCGTCGATACCTTTTATGTCTTGACCCCTTGTTTGGAATGATATACTTTTGCAGGTTAGAGTGACTTTCGAAGCTTGAGATTTTATTACATTCCCTACATTTGACATTGGTATTTCTTCTTTTCACGGCTTTTTTATCTCTCCTATTGTTAAGCGTCGCTATTGTGCTCTTTTACAGTATCATAGCTCCCAGTACGGAAGGAAGGTACTCAGGATAATATTTAACGTTAGATGACGATATCACTTCAATTTGGCAGTCTGCTGCTCTGTCACGACCGGGGTTCTGATATAGCAGAGTGAAGGGCAAAACTGCTTATGCATTCCGTTGCTTGCTAGCGACGAGGTCGACCCTACAATTCTTGTGCAGAGTTCCAAATCTAGGTTGCTTTGACGATATAAATAAATACACTCAATGTAATGTCAAAATGTGTACCGTTTATACATGCTCTTAGGTGTTAAGCAACCCACAACGGTGGGTGCTGAGTCTCAGGTCCGACGACATTAAGATTGCGGCGTGGAGTGATCATGAACCGTTCCAGGAGGCAATGGATGTGCTGGGTCAGCGGGTACTTTTTTGTAGAGTGGTGTTGATGATTGCTGCCTTTCCTCGGCGTTTCACGCCTGAGTCACCCACATCGCATGTATGGAAACACTCCGGTGGCGTTCCTTGCACAATCTTGACGGAAAACACGATCCCCGATGCTAGCTCTAATGCTTAGAACAATGCTCTCGACCTGGATTCCCGCACTCAACACCTCGTTCGAGCGCTTCGCTTTTGTTGTTGAGACGAATAAGAATGCGCTGAATGTTTCCATTCTTGTAGTAGCCACAGCAGCGGTATCAAAATTAATTATAAAGGGCATACATTTCATCTCAACCTAGCTTATACAGGCATTTTTCCTCCATTCATTGCTCCGCCTACTTCTGTATCCTACCAATTCATATTTGCAAAATTTTCTACCCTCTAGGCTACTACAACGATAGACATGCAATTTACTCAGTTCGTCACCAGACATTAATTCTCTTACGTGGCTGCTCCTGGTTTGACGTATTGAGGCCCTGCTCCGTTTATACCACGGTTATGCTGCTTCAATTGCTCATGGTAATCCAGATCCATATTGTCGTTTGTGTCAAGCGTCTCCATCGTCGTGGCATCAGAAGTGGTCTGAGCACTGGAGCGAAACGCCCTTCGAATGAAGTTTCGCAGTGTTTGTAGCTCTGCTGCCGATTCAACAGGAACCTCAAGTACCTGATCCCTACCCTTAGACTCCAAGGCTGGATGGTTCGAATTTTGCATGGAACTTTGTGTGAAAAGCCGTGTGCCGTATCCAATGGCCAATTTCCACCTAAGGTACAACCGTAGTTAGCTTGAATTTCTCTCGCAGCATCCAAAAACGACTTGCAAGAGTCTCGGTCGCCAAGATATTAATGCCAGTTAGTGGCAAAGGGTTTAACATTGGACGATGCTTACACCCGGACTATGTTTGCTGCCCATTGTCTGAAGACCACCGCAGTGACTGGCATGCAGCTGCAAATTAGACCAATGCAGATCTCGAGAGTCCTATCAAAGTTTCCTATCAACGCACATGTCACATATACCTTAGGGCAGTTATATCATATGGGCGAACGGAAGCGAGCACAGAAGCTTACCCATAGAGGAAAAGGAGACTGTTTTCCCAGGTCCGGCCCCCCATTTGCGTGGAAGAATCGTACCGCTCTGCTAGAGACACAACAGAAATGGCGCATGCCCTTTAATTCTTTGTCAGTCTAGAACTCAAGTGTAGAATCGGGATGTTGTAAAATCGATTGCCGGCATAACACTCACGCTAATCCTGTCGAGAAGACAGCACAGCGACTTTGCGCTTCGGGGTTAAATCAAGGCTATACACAAGCCACGACGAAACCACTAAAATGTAAACGTCTGAGATAAGGCCATACCATCCCTGGACCTTAGATATGATTAAAATATTATTAGAGCACTCAACTTCATGTGCTGTCTCCCAAAGAGGCTTTCCCGAGCGAGCGCATAGACTGATGTACCCGACGGAAGTAGAGACGTAAAACAAGATACTAGCTATTATACCGAGCCAAATAGCCCAGCGCGCCAAGAGAACAGGCTTAAAGATGCGGTAATAGAGCGCGAGAAGTGCCATTTTGGTGAACATGTGGCTCAAGCTGTACAAAATAAGTGCAGCAAAGGTCGTCTGCCGCCATGGCAGGTTAGTTGACATTTTAGCGAAATGGTCCAAATAGGAACTAAGATGTTTACCTCGATCCAGTAGTGGTTAGTGAGAAGCTCTCCCATTGAAATGTTCCAGCCGTGCCTGCCTTCTGGCTTATTTCTGGCTGTGCGAAGTCAGCGTACACAAGTAAGATCAATCATGTAGGAAACCTACAAGACAATAAAAGTCCGCAGTACGTGCTAATAGTGATCTTGGGTAGATGTTAGCATGATGCGAGTTTTCGCAGTAGGTTTCGACTGGACTGACTGCAGGGACAAAGCAGAGATCTTCAAAAAAATTCTATTAATTTTCTAGAAATTAATGAAGCTCGATAGACGCCGTTACGTACAATCGTCGACGCCGAGCGATTGTACCAAACGCAGGCGAGCGTAGATTCGGCATGCTACAAATACGGCCATGATGATCAGCAAAGACAACATGCTAGCCTGAACCATTGGAGCTCTGGAGGTGGTGGGGTTGATAAAGTATGGCGTAACCCTAGGGGCAGGACGTATCGACGGAGTGGTAACCCCCTCCCAAGAGTCGCTTGAGTCAGAAGCTGTCGCCACCGTCGCGGTAAGGAGAGCTAAGAACAGTTGGAGAGTTGAAATGGTGCTCTTCAGTTCAATATCGGAGTGGTATTGAATTCTGCCATAGCACTCGCTCCAGGGCACGAGATGAGATGGTATATTGAGCGCAGTATCGTAACTATTTGCCACAACCCAACTACCCCGGTACCCGGTCTTAGCAGCCTCTAAAGATAGCCTTGAACTTTGTCGCATTTCTGCATAGTCTTGTAGGGAATGATCCGCTGGCGTCGAATCATTGAGGCCCAGCGGCTACTTCTCTAGCCTTAACTTACTTGATTCCTCCTCGGCCCCCAAAGTCAGAGTGTTGCCCCGAATGTTTGGTCCAGAACTTCATGTGAATTTGTCAGCTCTAAACACCAATCAGTTGCCGCCACTTCCACACAGGTGCCGGCGGAACTGAGCAACGAGCCTCCTATCTCTGTCTATATCTCAGTATACATATAGGTAGCTTTAGATGCATGTCAGACCGCCCCCAGCCCAGCAAACCCGCCCGTTCTCGGCATTCTGCTCAGCAAACCATTCGCAATTGCCAATCACCCGTGGCACAGAGAGTGACTCGGCTCTGCACCCATTGCGCAGCTGTGAGCTATTTATTAAGGGGTATAGGAGGCAGAAACCATCCTCCCCAAAGACCTAGAGCGAGGCTTGGCTTCCGGCCCCCACCCACGCGGCAATCGCACATGTTGCCGTTCCTGTTTGTGGCCGCAGCCTCTGTACCGGCGCTTGTTACAGGGCATTGCATCACTCCTAAAATCCCGAGAGGAATCCCGAGAGTGTAACAGGTGCTACAAGATGGCGAAGACTTCTGTCCTTGACGATTATACTGCAATCTTTACTACCTCTGCTAGTCATTGGTGTGAACACTAACCAAAAAACGACAAGTCCTATAATGTCGTGCAGGTTGAGGTTATTCCAAAATCTCAGGAGCGACCCAAAATAATAATGTTGACTAATTTCATAGCTCCAGCACAAGACGCCATATTTTGATGATAGTAGCCCATACCTTGGCACTGACACCACGAAATTTGATGTTCTGTGGGAGCATCTCTACGATGGTAGGACATCTTTTCTCATTGCAATCACCGGAGAACAACAAAGGGCATGCGGTGGCTAACGGTAATCACTTTCGAACGGGTATAATTAGCGTGACCTCCAAGAATGAAGCGTCCAAGCTCCTAAACAGGACTCGAGTCGCACCTAAAACTCCTGACTTCTAACTCATACAACTTCAAGTCTTCCACGACCTGCACTGTCTGCATCTCATTCGTAAATGGATGTACATGGACGTCTGCCCCGACCGAGCTGAGTGGGTCAACGGCACGTTAAACCATGATACTATCAACGCATTACACGTTGGTATGTCTATCTTTATTTTTGACAGACTCTGAGGCGAAAACACAAACTTGATTACTGCAGATCACTGTATCGATGCTCCAAGGCAATCAATCATGCGTACGGGTGACATAACTCCCAGGAGGTTTGCACCTCATGCGAACGAGAGGCAGCATTACGCATATCCTGCAATTTGCATGACACAAATGTGCCAAGACTTTAGCGCCGTACAAGAATGGGCGAAAGAGAAGCGGGTTGTTGAGTGGAATGCTCAGCTTTGATGAAGAGTGGGAACGGACAAGATTCAACCCTTCTCTACCATAGATGGAGCTTTAATTTGCTAAAGACAGAGTGGGATTTATCCTATCCATCAATTCCACGTTGACGCCCACACTACGGTCATTAGCGAGGACAGTATCTGAGCAGCAGAAAGGAGGCGAAACGTCTTAGAGTATAGGTTGAGGCTTTGGATAGCCATGCGCTGTATTGCTAGAGTTGGTATGGGATTTTGGATGCAGTGCCAGCTACAGTGATGTCTTGGCTTACTCGTGGCACTCGTGGAGTCATTTTCTCGTACCAAGTATAGCCTCAAATTGACAGATCTTGTCTCAGTAATATACGCAAAGTCACACAAATCAGTCTGCAGGATATCTTGAATGAATTCGTCACTGTACACCTACGAGACAGCTAACCCTCTCGACCCATGATGCAGGGCTCATTCCAATAACCCCATACGACCCATCACCTTTGGACCATATCTTGGTCTTTTCCTGACTTTTCTTGTCAGCCAAATTCGTATTTCTATTGACTCCCTCGTCTGAATAGATGAAAAGGGGCCTTGAGGCAGCGGGTGCCTTGGATCCAGACAGCTGTACCAGGGATGGTAGCATCCCACGACTGCCGATGTGAACCCACTCGGTTGGTCCTGCGTAACTCAGGAGGATGTGGGATAGTCTCAGCGGATGGCGGAGTGGAGGCTGTGCTAAGCCACGATCTGATTATTAACTCAAAATGCGGGCAAGACCACAGCGAAAGGGCAATTGATGACCCAGTTGTGAATGGAATTCGTGTATCGCGAACCCTAGGCAATCGCTAACTCCACCACACTGCGCGGCATGTGTGTTCTTGTGGAGTTAGCATTTAAGCATGATTGTGGCGCCAACTGCATGTCCTTGAGACGATTGCTGAAACTTTAATCTACAAGCTGTGTTTGGCTGTCGGAAATGATTCAAACAAGCCAATTAGGACTGGGCTTTGCTACCGACAATATGCCACCTCTGTATGCTGTTGGGCTGCCGGGTTTAGCCACAACAGCGTTCGCTGTCAACTGCCTTGCTTGCACGATCACCTAAGATCTGCTGTCGAACTGGCAGAAGAGAAGTGTGAGGTTTGTCATCTAAAGGATTCCCCAGTTCAGCAAGCATATGCGGGGTGAGGGGTGGATGGGATGCACTGACCACTTAAACCCAAGTATGCAGATATGTCACAGTAACCTCAGAACTAGGGTTGCTTTAAGTTTTAAAGTATTAATTTACCTGCCAAGGCCTGCGACTATGCGAATGCGTCGGTTTTCGTCCAGTGTGGGGCTAGATACCCGGCGTCGACTAGCACGAGGTGGTCCGAGTTATCGGACGATCCGGCAATGTGCACTACTAGGCTTAGCATGCTTACACATCATCCGTAGACGTTTAGTCAACGATGCGAGGCTTCGTTAACCCCTTTCCCGCGATCGTCACCCTTGGCTGTGGGGTATAAGAAGAACGGCAAGTCGCATACAGACCAGCACCACACTACTGATAACATATATGCTTATTGACTTGCTTGCTAAGAACAACTGGTAATATGCTGTCCCTCCTCACCGTGTCGCTTATGCTCGGGCAAGCCCTGGCTGTTGATCGCACGCTAGGCTTCAATGCCAAACCCACAGTCGAAAACCGAACGCTAGATGACATCCACAAGGCAGCAGTTGCAGAAGGTGGTGTGGTGACGCTCTGGCACGGAGGCGACGAAGTAGGTCAAATGAACTTCATCAAAGATGCGTTTGAGAAGAAGTTTCCGGGCATGACGCTCAACCTGACAGTCGATCTTTCTAAATATCATGATGGAAGAGTTGATCAGCAGCTAGCAAGCAACAATGTCTTCGTGGACAGCGTTATGCTACAGACCGTTCATGACTTTCCTCGCTGGGCTAGAGAAGGTGCTTTAATGAACTACGCGCCGCTGGGCTTCGGTCAAGTTCACCCAACCTTCAAGGACTCTGTTTCCGCCTCCTGGTACGGCGTTGAGCTGCTGTTTTGGTCCAACGTTTGGAATACAAAGAAGTTGCCAAATGCCAACTTTAGCACCTTCGAGTCCTTCCTTCAGCCCGAGTTCAAGGACAAGCTGGTTTTGACGTACCCAAACGATGATGATGCAGTCCTGTTTGCATTTGATCAGATGTAAGTTTCCGCGCTAGCCTCCTGGTATTAGACTCGACCGACGAAGTTACTAACATACCTATAGCATGCAGCAGCACGGCACAGTCTGGTTCGATAAACTGCTTGCTCAGAACCCCATATGGGTTCGCGGAACTGCCACACCCTTAACTCTTATTAGCCAACCCAACAGCACTGTCGCCGCCACATTCACAACCGCTGTTGGGTTCGACAATATTACGGATATTGCCTCCGCTTTCCCCTCTGACGGCCTTTTTGTGAGCTGGGCTCAGCGAGGAGCCATCTTGAAAAATGCACCGCACCCCGAGAGCGCAAAACTGCTGACCTCCTTCATGCTTACCACCGAATTCCAAAAGAGTCTTGGCTGGAGTGTACGCCAGGACGTCGAGCCTCCGACTGGACAGCCTGACGTGATGCACATGCCTAATACAAATCCTACCGGTTTCTCGAATTGGATGGAGGATCGTGCTAATGTGGAACGATTACGATTTTGGTTTGAGGATCGCATTGGTACTTCGCAGGGGAAGAGTCCTTTGACTGATAATATTTAAGATGCATGCTAGAACGAGCTCGATTTAGGGTAGTGTAGATAACTTTTATAGCAAACGGGATTTTCCTTCCTATACAGGTTTCTGCTCACACCTATGTTTGATGAGGCAAGGTCCTTAACAATCGCTCTGGATCTACGCTACCTACGCCGACGTTTCCAGACATGCCCCATATTAAATATGAGAGAAGACAGGAAGATGTTACTCCCTACGTATTTAGGGCAATCGTAAGTAGAAAATGCGAAATATGAAGTAAAACTTGGAGACAGTCACATGGGTTGGGCCGCGATTACCCGAGATGCCAGCCAGTTACTAAGACGTGTGTCTAAGTCAACTACGTAAAGCATCACCGGCAAGTCAGACAGCCGAGACACTATAGCTATTTTCTCGATTACAACGAGCGGGATTACTAGCAAGGATACTACTGGCGGACATCTTCCGCGGCGGCTCGACGGTTGCACAGCCGGTATGAGACATAATGAGCTGCATGCATTAACATCACAATCAAGGTGGGGATCCACGCATCTCGGTCTAATGAGCTGATTGCTGTCCACAAGGGTGTGAATATCTCAAGTAATGTGTAGGATTCTGATGTAGTAACCACTATCAAGGGCTGGTTTATAATGCCGATCATGCCGTTGGATCCGGCTAGATCATCACTGCCACTACTTCTCTTCGCAACTATATATACCAGCATCCCATTGCATTTTGACCGACCTACATTCCATTGGAATAAGCACTTTCATATAGCTTCCACCCGACAAATACCAACAGCCTTACATCTCCAGTTTTTCTCCCCTCTTACACCTCATCTTCTTGGTGCCCTAAAAACCAATATGAAGCTTTCCGCTGCCACGCTTGCTCTCTTCGCAGCTCTTGGCCTTGCCTCCCCGACCGGCTCCTCCGGCGCCATGGCCGAGGTTCGTGATATCGATCGGCGCTGCGGCGTGCAGAGCACCGAGCGCGATAAGGAGTGCCCTCCGGGTTTCTGCTGCTCAAGCATTGGCTACTGCGGCAGGACGCCTGACCACTGTGGCAAGTACCAGGGCAAGGATTGCCAAAAGGATTTCGGCACTTGCTACTCTTTCAAGGCGAGAGAAAACCAGCAATGCGGCATCGTCCCGGGTGTCTACCCCTTCCCCGCTGTGTATCTGGGCTGTGCCGAGGGGCTCTGCTGCTCGAGCGCTGGGTACTGCGGTAGTACGCCCGAGCACTGCGGCTCGTATAAGGGGGGTAATTGCCAGCCCAACTTTGGGCGATGTGATAAAGTGTGAATACGCGAAGTCGAAGGATCGCCAAGGGGTGGCAAGTCGCGCCGAAACAAATTGTCTCTAGGAGAGGAACTTGGCTCTTGAGTGTTCCTAAGGAGCAATAGTCTAGGAACAGGGGCAGCCCTGGCATAGCCCCTACGCGACTGCGTGTAGAGATATTAGTCTGCACATGCTATTGCAAATATTCTATTTAAGTAGCTTAAGAGTATTCTCAGGAATGTATTGTTTTTGTGCAAAGTCAGATTGCGTCCTTGATTTATACTGTAGAAAATGAGACGGACTTGCATGGTGGTACTAATATTAATAAAACTACTTTTTCGCTCTCAAGGCGCACGCCAACTTTGAAAGAAAGATTGTAGCGGAAGGAACGGGGGAGTTATGAGCAAAATAATATACCGAGTATAAATTTATTATCACGCAACACCAGCCAAATTTGGCTTGTTAGCATGCAGCAGCCAAAACAGGCCTTCATAAAAAGACGCAGTAGAGTGTACATTGCACTGTGCTAAGCTACATTATGCTACTACCGATGGGTCGCGACAATAATATGCACCTCTCTACTCTGGACTTCGTACTCCGTAAAAGACTTGCCCAGTGTATGGAGTGCTCCGTGCATGAGCGCCAAATCGCTTTAGACTCTGCACTCCAAAGAGCGGTAGCAGCTACTCTTGCCGCATAATGAGCCACAGCCTGTGAGGAGAAAGACACGTACGTCGCTGCGAGTCAGTTCTGGCGTCAATCGCGCCGTAGCGTAGCATTTTCATCTGTTCAAGTCAATAACTTCCAAAAGCCAACAAACAGGCTGAAAAGGAGGGTTCTTGCCACTCTACGGAGTACTCCGTAACGCTACCAGTCTCGGCGGGTTCTAAAAACACGCCCAATCATACACTGTGGGTTGCAGTATTCACACCTTAGCGGCCTACAGATTACGGAGTACGGAGTACAAGACGGCAAGTTGTCACTTTTGGTATATGAAGTGAACTGCCTCAGTGTAAGCCCCCGTATGATTTAGTTTGGTTTTCTCCATCGTACCTACGCGGTACAAGCACGGGTGCAGGCAATCATCCAGGGAAAGAAAACAAATATGCAGGTCGACCTTAGGAATCAAATGCACGGCCTTTACTCCGTAAAGACGTCGTTCTCAGTGGAAAGTACACCCCACCCCATCCCCCACCACAAAAAAAACACTCTCCACTTCTGCAACTAGGCCGAGTCCCGTATTTTCAACCATCAGGCGATCATTGCTTGAACCTTCCCTATAAGGATCAACAAATGAACTTAAAAGATATGATATTGACCGGGGAGACGCGGCAGGCTAGTCTCAATGCAACCCACATGTCAGATGGGCCTCGGATCTCGTCCAGCTCATACCATATGACGTTCAGTCACTACGTCTAGCTGACCGTTTATATGCTGCGATATTGGAGTCTCGAATAGTTAGGTCATTGGTGGAGCATGAAATGATAGGACGTTGCTTCATGGAGTGTTTGGCAAAATGAGGATGTCTATCATACCTTCGTAAGAAGATAGTTACTAAGATAAAAATACTACAAAATTTGACACTGCGGGCGATTTCCGCCAATGACTGCAATTAGCTTTTCACCTGAAACCTCTCCAGCAGCCAGAGTTTGTATTTCGTCAATGATTCCCTCTAACCCATTTTTCCAATATAACCGTAATATAACCGTAGGATGCACTAACAATTTGGCAGAGTCTAATAATCACTGAACGATTGGTATGTATCGCATGCCCAGCGCCAGCTTCTCGGGGTTCCCAGGCCTGTGGTACATCGCATCGCCGAGCTTAGTGTCTTGTCCAAACATCTCTGCCGCAAGCACAAACTTGGCTGCAATAGCCCTCCGCTTCGCGATCTGCGCATCGGGGACATGCTCAAGCGAGGCACACACCGACCACCCGGCCGCTGGATGGCTTCGTATCATGTCGCCACGTTGGCCCCGTGCTGATACAATCCAGTGCATATTTTATTCTGTCCCCTGTTTGTGTCTTGATGTCCCCGACAACATCTGGTGATACTAGGTCCCGGACAACAGACGCTCCTCTCCGTCGTACCAGATCAAAGTTGCGCGGTGACCACAGAGCAATTGGTTCGTAGCCCGATAGCCTCAAGAGTTGCGTGGCGATAGTCCCGGTAGCGGTGCGAAAGAAGAGGATCATCAGGGTTTGCCTGCCAGGCCCAGTACATCCTGCGCCCAGAATGCCATGATGCACGTTGCAATCGCGGTTCCCTAGCGTTGCCGCTTCCACAGGACTCATCGCCCCCTGTACGTGCTTGTAGGGTGTCGACTCTTTTATTAGGGTTACCAGCGGAGGCCGTAAGAGCAAATCTGCACGGGTGCGTACGTATTCGGTAAAAGCGCCGTTCGCAAGTCAATGCTCCACAGCGCCACACACAACATCGCCCAGCCGCAGGTTTGTCGCCGTGTTGTCATCCTCCGCTCTTTGAACCACGGTGCCGCAGAAATCTGTCCCAACTCGAGCCCCTTGAAAAAGCAAATTGGCCTCAACCTTGTTGTCGGAAGGACTGAGGGCAACAGCGTTCGTTTAAACCAGTATATAGCCAGGCGGCAGCGTTGGGACAGCTGCCCCGTCGACGATATAGAGCTTGCCGTTCTCGCCTTGTTGCACGACGCGTTGGCTAGAGGGAATCTTCAGGTGTGTCATGGCTGAGGTGTCTCAGCAAAATGTCTCCGTAACGGGCTTGCTGACTGGAGCCGAGTGGTTGCGTTTCCAGTGACGTTGCGACAGCAAGGTTTAAGGTGAGTACCTTACTACTGCTTAAGCAGTATTTCATGGAGTACACGGTGGTGATGTTAGACGCCAGGCAGCATGAGCTCCCCCGGCTTAGTGGCCTAAAGGCCATGCGGGCAGTCCTACCTTGGAACAGCACCAGCCGCTATTGCATAGGGGTATATGACAGAACAGTAGCAATAATACATTTATAAGTGGAAAGATTTGCTGTAAATATAAATAAGTTGTTCAGTGAAGTTCGTGGCACGAATCGAACATGGACATTAGGTTTCACAAACATGCCCCATGCCTTCCAGCGTCGACGTTTGTTGAGATTAGAGTGGCTCCGTGGGAAATTACCGAGGCTTCGATGAGATAGAATTGCGTGATAGTGGAAGTGTTGGAATAGATTGGAGAGGTTTAAATTCTTGTGCATTGATGGGAAGAGCTTTGTTTCAGTGATTATTGAGGAAGAATGCCTCGTCTAACAACCCTGACCAAATCCCCCTATAAATACCCCTACAATCTGAGACACGCCTGTCTCAGATTCCTGCCTTAAGCCCAGAGTCTACGTATCCTTTCTCTCACTGCTCGTATATATACGCATCCACTCACATACACGTGTTATCTAGAAGGTTTTTGAGTCATCTGCAGTGAGTAGAGATGGCGACCACGTTAAGAGCGCGTCCTGCAGTGCTATAAAGACATACTTAGACTTTCTTCTTCTTATATTCCTTATAAGCTTCAATACTTTGTCAGGAAGAAAAGAACACACCAAATGCCGAGAAGACCTTATGATACTGTTCGGTATCAATTGATCAAATAGTTTTTGTGCTTGGATTGTCAATATCGTGTGTTGTGGTTCAGTTGCGATTCGTAAGTCGGGGTCACAAGTTGGAATCGCAAGGCGCTGGTTTGTTTTTCAATTGAACTCGTGGTCTTACTCAATTGCATATGATCAAATAGTTTATGTATTCAAATAGTCAGTATCAAGTGATAATAGGCATTCAAAGATAAAGTCAAAAATCTCACAGCGTCAATTTGCTTCACGAAGAAGGCATGGTTTCTTTTCACCCTAAAGGTGAGCTACGTCAACTATAAATATACCGATCAAGGCTGACAAAGGTATTCTGTTAATTATTATTTATTTTAACTATAAAACTTTATTTTATATAATAATGTAAGTAAAGTTAAAATGAGATTAATAAGTAATTATTACTAGTAGTGCTAGAAGTATGAGTAGCTAAGCCATCTAGGAAGCTGTTAATATAATTATTACTGATTATATCTTAGCTAGCTTATTTACCTTAAGGTTTTTATTTATAAGTAAAGAAATCTTAAGTTGGGAAGAGTTTACACTAGTTTTTTTACTCCTTGCTTCTCTTTAATAAGAATTTAAGACTATATAAGTTAATTTATACCTAGAATAGGAGAATACGTAAAGGAGAGGAAGTAATCGCGAGGCTATTAGTAGCTAACTACATAGATCTTAGTAGCTAGTTAACACTACGCTAGAGATAGGAATTAGTAACTGCGTTTAAGACCTAGATTAATTAAGAAGGAAGTCGGAAATGCATGCATGGCAGAAGGATCCGCAGCGCTATTATTCTGGGGCTATGCTGCGTCAACCTAGGCGGGAAGTCGGTGTATGCTAATTGCGATAGCCGTGACAGCGTCTTCAGGCAATAAAGTCAATATCATAACGACTGTATAGCCATTTTCAGGGAAAGCGGAGCTTTGTCTGATATTTGCGACTAAGCAAAGCGAGGGCAAGAGCTGTCGCAAGCGACAGTATGGAAGTGAACTGGAAGGAAAAATCAGAAGCATATAAATTGATGAATATTGACGATAATGGTACATGGTCTGATTTTTCTTCCAACCCCCATCCAAATGCTTCCTTTTACGCCTACTTTTCTTCCTACCTCTGATATCTCGTATCCCTCGTATCCCCGCATAATCGACCTTTCCGAGGTAATGACCAAATTCCTCCGAGATATTCAATGGTCTTCCGCATTATTGACTATCCTATCCGACAGACATGTAGCTTCCCGTATGCCTCCTGCTCTACGTATCACTTGTGTTATAGCGTCACAGGTACACTTGGACATATTAAGTAAGTAAAAAGTCTATTATCTCATTTCTTTTGATCAATGCAAAGACACGCGATCCCGCTAAATAAATAGCTGTAGGTTGCACAAGGTCTTGTGCAGAGCACCAAGTGCTTCAAAATGCAAAACAATATATTCAATAATCTATAATGTCTATCTAAGGAGGAAGAAGCAAGGCAGGAGGAGAGCGTCAATATCGTCATATAAATATCGTGGCCGTAAGGTGGCCACGTGACCTGCTCCGTGCTTCCTATTGATCACTTCGTGTTACACATAGCAGACGCCGCTTTAGCTGCCGAGAATAGAATCCCGAAGACTTGGAATTCTTGCAACTTCACCCAAAAAGCCACAGCGGACGCCGAAGCACCTTGAACCTAATGCGATTCTTGAGTCACATTTGGGGAATACAACCGAGCGTACCCTTCTCCATGCCCCTCCAAGGCCTGTAGACAAGAAACTTGGGGTCTTCTCTGACTCACTGCATGCCCAAGTTTTCAAGTGACTGAGTGTGACTTGGATTAACCAATGTGCGCTCGAGGTGTGGGGACCTAGGCCAGTACCGGACTCTTTAATGTTCAATGCTGATTGTCTTGCGCAATTAATAATTGTTGGAATCCCTCGTCAAGCGTACGCGGACAAGGTCACATGGCCATCCTAGCACGCCTCTTTGATACGGCGCGCTCGGGGGCATTTTCTCTTCCTCTTCTTTCTTTAGATATCTTAGATAACCCAGACACAGATGAATTAAATTGTTTTGCGTATTGTTTTGCCTCACCTTCCGGTATCGATACCCTCATCACCCGAAGCCCTGTGATTCCTACAATAATAGTCGATCCTCATCCAATCCCAAACGAGCGCCAAACCCATCCCTCGAGAGTACGAGCTCCAAATAGATCCAATGTCCAACCCGACAGAGCCAAACTCCGTTCTTCTCACACGAATTCCTCATTCCGGAACCTCAGCATGCGGACAGCTAGCCAGGGGCCACATTGACATTGTGAATGGTGGTAGCAAGTCATGGCGTCAATCGTTCATGATCATTGCTTCAGTAACCGGCGTCACGACTATCAGTTCTCTGCTGAATGGCGTCGTGGCAGTCACGCTACCTACTCTCGCTGAGGACCTGCATCTCGATAGTGGCCTCCTGTTGTGGTACGCATCGTCATTATAACTGCATAGCGCTTACGTGCCTGGCTAACCCTTCAACGCCATAGGCCTGCATCGGTGTTTGCCCTTACTTGCGGTTGTACACTTCTCATCTGCGGAGCCATGGCCGATGTCTTTGGCGCACGTTTACTCTATCTTGTCGGGTGTATTTCTCAGTCTTTATTTACCATGGCTTGCGGTCTTTCCAACACTGGCCCGCAGCTAATCATTTTTCGCGCCTTCGCAGGCATAGCTGCCTCCATGTGTCTTCCATCTTCAGTGAGCCTCTTCACGTGCTCCTTTCCTGAGGGAAAACGCAGGAATTCTGCATTCGCTTCCATGGGGGGAGGGCAGCCAGTTGGCTTCTCGATAGGACTGTCGCTTGGTGGCGTATTTGCCGAAACAATCGGATGGCGCTGGTGGGTTCATATTACAGACCTTCCAAGGGGACTTGTGTTGACGGAATTAGGTCATTTTACCTGGGTGCCATCCTAAACACTGCGGTTTTCATATTGGCCTTCTTCTCACTCCCAGTCATCAACTTGGAGCCCGTTACGTGGCATCAAATTATCTCCAATGTGGATTGGCTAGGTGCCTTGCTGGCCAGTGCAGCGCTGTCGATGGCATCATATGTTCTTGCGTAGGTCATCTTTTCATGTATTTGTCTTTTGAAACTATTTGTCATGTTTGGAACCCTTTGGACTGACGGGATCTACAGAGTTATAGCTGATAATAGCAAAGAAATAT
This sequence comes from Conoideocrella luteorostrata, assembly GCA_032433595.1. Classification (NCBI taxonomy): domain Eukaryota; kingdom Fungi; phylum Ascomycota; class Sordariomycetes; order Hypocreales; family Clavicipitaceae; genus Conoideocrella; species Conoideocrella luteorostrata. The sequence goes on from JASWJB010000085.1 coordinate 36,515, forward strand.
CGCGACCTGCGAATATTGCCTTGCTGGCCACGGCAGTGGCTACCGCCTGCGCATTTGTGGCTTGGGTTGGGCATCAAGAACGAAAAGGTCGGCCCGCTATTATCCCAAACACACTTTGGAAGAACCGCATCTTCACTAGCGTTTGCCTCAACGTCTTTTTGGTATGGGGTGCTTTCAATGCCACTGAAACGATGGCGTCCTTCTTCTTTCAAAACATCCAAAGGCTCTCCGCCATGGAGACATCTGGTTGGTTGCTCTAAATTAATGAACTGCACGCATACTCGCATACCCAATACTAACCAGACATCCAATACACAGTTAGGCTTCTGCCGGCACCTGTCGGAGGTATTCTAGCTTCTATCTTGATGGGACTACTCGTCCACCGTATGCAAGCAAATGTGACATCGTTTGTGGCTGTCGTGGTTGCATCGATCGCACCCGTGCTCATGGCAATTGTACAGCCAAATTGGTCTTACTGGGCTTGTATCTTTCCGGCTATGCTTACGAACTCTATCGGGGGTGATACCTTGTATAGCATCTCAAACCTGATCATCACATCTCTTTTCCCATCTCGCACCCAGGGTGTAGCTGGCGGAGTCTACAACACAATTGCGCAGATTGGGAAAAGCTTCGGGCTGACCATCACCGCTGTAATAACCAACGCCGTTACGGCTAGATCGGACACTGCGGGCATGAAGAATCCCGCGGCCTCGCTGGAGGGTTACCGGGCAGGTTTTTGGTACTGTTTTTCATTGAATGCGGCTGCAATGTTATCCATTTTGTGGGGTCTAAGGAAAGTTGGCAAGGTAGGCGCCAAAGGTGATTAATTATATTTGCGCCAGAAATCACTCTCATGCTGCCGCTATGGTGTTTCCTAACTGTCTTGGCGATGCATTCTTCGGGTGACGGCTACAAACGTTGAAACCTCGCTAGTAAATGAAAGAACCATCGTTGTCCATTAGTTCCTAAAGAGCTCATGCTAATAAATTTCCGTACCGCTATTCCCGTGGCGAGGAGAATCAAAGGTGACTTAGAGTTCTATAGATGGTCCGGTATAGTTGCTAAACACAGGCGGTTTCCACTGCTGCTGTAATTGCTCATAAATGCTCATAACGCAACAATATTCAGGACACTAATACCTTTGCCTGACAGAAGCAATTCTCTCACATTCAAGCGGTCTTTTGCATGGCCAACATCGAAAGTTGATGGCAAAACAAGCATAACAATAATAACTTTATATATAATGTCACGAGAAATAAAAGTGGTTTCAAACACTCCGCAAAAGAGCTACTTCTTTTTGTGTGACATATAACAAAGCGGTATATCCATTGTCGCAGCCAAATCCAGAAAAAAGTAGCTTGCTAGCCACACCCCGCTGTGGAAATTATATCCAAGGTTCTAGCACGAAGCCCTTCACCACATATCTTCGTGTCACTCGCGATATATGCACCTCTACCTGTGTCAAACAACGCCGTGCACTGGATATTGGCATGCTCAAGCCTCTGCTTCCTCTAGTTGACGGCAGCGACGGTTTTGAGGTTTGTTGAGTGCCCTGAGAGCCCTGAGCTTCAGTGGTATTAAATCGGGCTACACGTGTGTTGCAAGGTCGTCCGCAGCTTCGGGCGGGTAGAGCGTCTTGGATTCGAAGGATTAAATAGATAGAGGCCTATGAGTAAAGTGAAGGTCAGAATACGTATAGTTTACTCAGTAGGTTAATCGTTTACGTACCAAGGAGCTTCGTAGCGAGGATGTATATCATCTTTTTGGAGTAGCTGGCGTTGATTGAGTCGATCAGCGATAATTTGAGCGCAAGGGAGCGCAAATTGCAGTTGGAACCGACAGGGCCGCTCGCACGTAGGCAGCAAAGGCCGCGAGGATTGCAGGGGATGAAGGGACTTATATTCTTGGTTCAACGATCTGTCGTTATCCCGTGCGCAGCCCGGTTCTCAGTGCGGAGTGGCTCATGCAAGCCAGGGAGGGCATTACGCATCTGGTTTTATTTGGTCGTAACAATAGTATAGTTTTCTAAAATTAGATTTCATGAGGCCTTTTTTTTACGTGAGTTAGTAGTAACATGGATTTATTAATGGCTATTACGTTATTTAAAAGAATTTTTATATTGCCCACGCCGCTTCTATCCTAGGAATAGGGCCTTACTATTTATTTTATATGCTAAAAGCCCGCAACACCGATTGTTTATGTATATATATGCATGCCCTTCTTAAGATATGCCTATCAGTACTAGAACAAAGCCGCACCACTGAGTGGTGTTTGCCGTTATAACACTAGGGAGCGTGTTATAGATATATATATACCGGAAAGTTCTGCGACGACAGCGAGCCTTTGCAAGCTTTGGCTGCCGCCTTAAATAACGCGATTTGTTTGGCTGCGTAGCGAGCACTTAGGCCGTGCCAGCTAGCGACAGCTTGCTTCTTAGCGTAGCTCTATACGGCTGATTCTATAACTACTGCCGAGACCAAAATTGCTGCTCGCTAGTTATCTTTATTATTTACAGGCACAGACTATGCACTAGCAAACTGTAGCCGGCACCGGGCTCCTACTGTGGGCTACGCGTGCTGGCAGCCTATTGCACTAGTCTAGTAACACTCTTTAGGTGCTATTAACTGGAGCTATCAAACTATAAGCACCAGCGGTTCCAAGCTATAGCCTTGCAAGGTACTAGCAGCTTCAGAAACTAGGCAGATCTTGTTAAGATTAGAGTGACTCTTTTGGAAAGACGAGAGGTTGTAAAGAGCGGAGGTTGCGAGATAGTGGAAGCAGTTAGCATAGTATCCGGGAATAAGGAATAAAGACCCAAGGCAACTAAATTCAAGGAATATTCTGGCTGCTGAAGGACGAGAAATCGGCTTATTGCGTGCACTAGTTAAGTGCACACAAGCGTACAAGTGATTATACCTGGATTCGTTTGTGCCGATTGTAGCTCTGTATACATGCTAGCTATGAACTCGTGCTAGTCTCTATGGGCATCACTGAACTCTCAGTGTCTCCCTCGTATTTATACAAGTATAATTTACCTAGAGCGAGAAGTCTTAGTTTTAGTACGCTTTGGAGGAAATAAAACAGGTACCAACATCTGACTACTTTATTATATAAATCCAACATCAAAATAGGAAAGGGGATTGCTGTTATTGTTCCAGCGGAAAAAGGACGTCCAGGGGTGGGGCGAAATCACACAGCACCGCCCTGCCTGATTTGCCAGTGTAAGTGCTACTATAAAATCTAAGGAATTTACGGGCTTCACATTGCCATTTCCTTCTGTAGCTGTCTGAGCTCTGTATCTTCGTCCTCCTCTTCTGCTATAGAGGCCCTGCCAGCATCGAGCAGATTGATTTGTTAGCACCCGTGGATCCTGTCAACAGCATCGTGCCCTCACTCGGCGTTTGTTGCGTTTGGCGACTGAGCGTCTCTAAATGACTACATCTTTGCATCATTCCTCCGTTCTCTTAAGTGTCTTCTTATTGATGCGTTGCTTGTCGAGTTCCTGAGGGTTTTCACCAGACTGCCAGCTGTAAAGTAGGGCGGCAAGTTGTGCAACGTTGCGGGCGTCGTACACAACAGTGTTGGGCAGAGACTGGCCGCGCAGATCCAAGTCTTGCTGCAGAGCCCTCCCGGCCTGAATCGCTCGCAAACTGTCGACTCCGTGCGTGAAAAACTCATCGTGGACGCTGTTGAGCACCACGCCTCCCATACCGTTGAATAGATCCATGAGATATTGCTCGAGGCGGAACATCTCGAGAACCTGCCCACGAGCGTTTTGATCCACCACGTTTGACTTTGGATTATAAGCAGCGTGGATGCGATCTGAAAAGACTCGGTAGGCCGCCGCACGCATGATGTTGCTCTTGTCTGTGACCGGGTAGTCGATGCTAGGCGGGACAAGAACAACCATGTCTGGCATCACGCGCGCAAAATCATCAGCAATGCCGTTTACCTCGTCCAGCGCTGGGAGGAGAGCATCCATGTACTCCCTTCGTGACATTTTTGCACCTTGATGAGACTGGAAGACCAACATGCCGGGCATTTCTCGGTCGACGCCAAACATGAGCGCGTCTCGCGTAAGAGGATGCCGGCGAAGGATCCCCTCCATCGCCATTGGTATAATTTTTTCCCCATTTGCGAGCGTGATGCAATCGTCCTTCCGAGCAATGTACTTCCAGGCATTGGGTATCACGGGGTGTGGAACGTAGAGGTCTCCCGAGTGGTACGAGCCTGGTGGGTCATCCGAGTTGCTCATCATGAGGCACGGGTGAGACTTTAGAAACACAGCCTCATACTTTTCCTCGCCTGTATCCCCGGGCACCTTGACAAAAACGGTGTGCGGTGACCCAGGAGAGTGCAAACGGATGTAGTTCCAAGAATTGTCATCCACAGGCCGCCGCATGGAATCGCCAATGTGGCAGACCTCTGTAAGTCCAAACGTAGAGGACAGACGCACCGCCTCGCTGACAAGCATATCTCCAAGTTGGTCCGGAACTCTTGCACCGCCAGAGGTGACATGCTTGCAGCATCTCAGTACTTCGAGGCCTCCCGGAGCCTCTGCTAGAAGCTTCAAGGTGTAGGGAACGCAGTGGAGGATCTCGGGTTGGACAGCCCTCACAGACTCGAGGATATTGCCGGGCGTTAGTGGAATGTGGGCGTTCCAAAGATGGGCCGTATTCTTCATGTAGATAGCCTGGAGCGACGTAAGGAGCCCGTGCAGGTGGAACCACGGCAGCGGATTGAATGCCCGCAAGCCCATTCCTGTCAAAAGATCACCCAGGACCGCACCATGGCTCTGGAACAGGGGCTTTGGAGACCCAGTAGAGCCTGAAGAGTGCATGATCAGGGCAACTCTTGTCTGCTCAACCTCAACGCTGTGGATAGGTCTCACAAAGGGTTTGGCACTGGTCGCGGGCTTGTCAAAATCTCCTCGTGTCAGAATGGGCTGCAGAAGCGTGTCGGCATGAGAACACATATCGGCAACAGTGGACAGGACCCGGGTTGATTGCCCGTGAAGAATCATCTTGCAGCCAACGCTGTCTAGTAGAGCTTGGTATGCTACTGGTCCCAAGCGCGTTGAGATAGTCATGACCTGGTATCCGAGACGTAGGAGCGCCAGGAATGTGACGACGTAGGACAGATCAGACTCAGCATATAAAGCCACGATTTCTCTCGTATCCCCCTCGAGGCCTCTCTCGATAAGAGTCCAGCACGCCTGGTTGACGAACCCGTCCAAGTCTGATCCCGTGAAGTATTCATAGTCGGTGATGGTGTCCTTGGTTCGGGGATACGCTAGAACCTTTGATTGCTCCTTGTCGCCTGCCCGCAGCCGAACAACATCATCAATCGTGACGGGTTTTCCGTACTTGGACTGAATTTGGGCCACTGCTTCCAGTGATAGGGATGCCATGATTACCTAAGCGGGTTGATTGAGTGACGAGAATGAAATTTATGTTGACGACAAATATCAATTTGATTTCCTATGTAATAAGAAATCGTGTGGCATTTACAAATCTAGCAAGGTTTTCCAATACTGTACTCCTCACGCGCATAACTCATCAACGTAGCCCGGGGGGGGGCCCAGAATGTCATCATGTTGCATCTAGATGCGGCAAGGATGCTTCTCTACGAGGAAGATACACGGGAAATGCTCCACCATGCCAACAATGCATTAGCTGATGACGTGGCAAGCGAAAAGAGGTTGGACGTTACTAAGACGGTGTATACCTACCGCAATCGCCGAACAAGTTGACTTTTTTCTTTGCGAGTGGCGGCTGGGTGAATGGGTGTGCGAGGACGGCGCAATCTTCCTCACCGACAAGGGCACATATTCAAGGCGGGAAGGAAAATCACATTCAGGTTGGACCAGAATACCTGGGTTGATTACAAAACGGTTCTAAAAGTCGGTGCATATGCGAGATAGCACCTGGAAATAGAACTAATAGGAGACTAAAAAATCGTGCAGCTGTCCAGGTTGAAGTGCCGAAAACAATACCGAAATCAACACTCATGTCACGTCCCGCTTCATCATCTTTAGGATAGCAAACTTGGCCGAGCCGTTTCTGTGAGACTAGTAAGACAGCTTTCCCACTCGCAACCTTTCTGTGCTGGATGATCTATCTCCTAGATTCCGGATAGGTAAGTATTGGTGGGGCTAGTCGACGAACAGAATCTACTCCGTTTCTCCGTATAGATATTTTATTTCACCGCTTATTCATATCATATTTAAAGCAATATTACGTCATGCAGCGCCTCTTCCCTCTGAAGTTGTGGCTGATAGACCTTCCACTTTGGCCTCCCGCAAAGCTGAAAGGCATGTGGGTTCATAAGGCGATCATAATGCCACTATACTGAATTTTTAAATCTGTATTGATATCGCTACAGGCTCTTTAGCTAGTAACAACTGACTTGAAAGCTAATACGAGGATCCAAGCCGGAGGAAGAGAGTGAACAAAAACAAGGAAAAAGGAGTGCTTCAGAGCTCCAGGAGTGAGAAGTTAAGACCTCTAGCTGTAAAGTGGGGCTAGTCTTTGAGCTAAGAAAAAGTGGGATATTATGTGTTAGAGCCATCACATGACAAGGTCGACAAGTGGAGCTACTGATCTGTAAAGCTGAGAAAAAAGTGGAACACAAGAGCCGATCGAGGTGCTAGCTTTTGCAAATTATGCCTAGCCTACGGAGTAGTAGAGGGTGTCTATCGTGAGGCGCTTTGCACGGCGTGTGTACATGGTGCGCTAGGCTTCGGCAGGTTACTCGGGCCGCTAGAAGTCCCTTGCCGCTGCGGAATCTAGGAGATCGGCCAATTGAAGTCGTATTTGGCTTAGGCTACCAAGCTACGGCAAGTGAAGGGACGGGGCAAGGCGCGGTTCGAAAGCTGAGTACGGAGTAAGTTGTACTCTGTACCAGGCTTGGTGCTGGCGTGGCGCTGAGAGCACGGCACGGCACGGAGAGTGTTAGTGGCTGGTGTGCGCGGCAAGCTGACAAGCGGGGGACAGTTTAACTGAGCCATCGAGGTGGCATGAACTCCGGAAGAGATAATGCCTCAGCGACCAAAAATAAGAAAAAAATAAAATAAAAGGATAATTATTATATAGCTTAAATAGCTATTTAGGTAATAGATTTTATTAATAACATGCTTTAATTGCATCTGTGGTGGGCGTTCGAATTAAAAGGGTCAATTGGACAATGTGGACGAAATGGCTCAGTTAAACTGTCCCCTGCATGGCTGAGAAAAAAGAAGAAAAGGAGGGGGAGGGGGGAGGGGGGAGCTGAGGGCTGAGACATGCAGATAGCTCGATTGCTCGTCTTGTCGTTGTTGATAGATAGTGTACGGAGTAGTATTGCTAGTTAACCCTAAACTCATGCCCACGTTTTTTTTCCCTCAGAGATCCTACGCGACCTGCGCCCCTACTTGCTGTCGCAATCTGATCATGTTGTCCAATCTCTTCGTCACCCACTCTTCCACTGTAATGCTGTCATACTTTGGTTTGCCCTCGGTCCCCAGGCAGGTATTGGCGACGCTCACAACTTCGTGGGCCCCAAATCCAGTGGCCAGGGGCATGCTGATCCTTTCGTGGCTTGTGGCGTTCACTGCGCGGTGCACGCTACTGACGTACAGGTCGTTGGTGATGCGCTGTAACAGATCAGCGATATTCACGATCAAGGTGTTTTCGATTGGCGGCGCGTTGATCCACTGGCCCTCCCGGTTGAGCACCTGCAGGCCGCCAATGCTGTCCTGCCAAAGCACTGTGAAGACCTGAAAGTCGGTGTGTGAGCCAAACGCAGATGCCTTGGCGCCCTCGCCGCTGTCGCCAGGGGCAGCCTTGGGCATGGGCGGATAGTAGTTCATGTTCGTGTTGATATTTGGATACTGCATCTTGGCGTCGAAGTAGTCCTCCTGGAGTCCAAGTGACAGCGCAAATGAGCGCATGAGGGTCCTGGTCAGCTTGAGACCCTCCTGGCAGTAACGTATCATGGCATCCTTGAATCGCGGAAGCGTGGCTTCCCACGGAGTGTCGTAGTAGTGGAAGCTTTTCCTTACATGCTCAGGAATGTCCCCCACATCCGCCACGTCGGGATCATACCTCGGGTCATATCGCGTGATGAACATCTCCTTTACATCCTTGCCCTCGAAGGGGTTGATTTCCATTGACTTGGGCGGGAAGTAGCCGGCAAAATTGTTGGAGTCGGGTGATTTGGAACGCATCTTGGTTTCCATGTCCTGGCGGAAGAACTGCAGGCCGGCGTTGTACGCCTCTTGCAGCACGGATTCGGGAATGCCATGATTGGTGATGTAGAAGAAGCCGTTGTTGGTGGCAGCCTTGCGAATCTCGTGCGCAACCGCCTCTCGGTCTGCGGACCTTTCACTGAAGGCAGGTCCGATATCAATAATCGGAATCTCAGACGGTAGAGCATCACGGGGAGGGGTTTGCAGAATTTTGCGCGTAATGAATCCATTGGCGGAGGCAATCCGCAACGTGGTGGTTTCTTGCACAGTGGGCTCACTAGTAGTCATGCTTTTTGATGGTCGTGGATGAACAACCGTGAAAGCAAAGTAATCTTCTCCTAGCCCGGCCAGTAGCTGTCGATTGCACAACAGAGTGAACTGCACATCTGATATATACCCAATTCTTGATCTGTAAAGATGGCCAACGTCATAGACTCCTGCATGTTTTCCCGTTCTCTTGCAGCTCTTCTTCGCCCCGTTGAATGGCGCAAGCAAGTTTTTTTTTTTTTTTAATTTCAACGTTTGCCACGTCAACTTGACAGTATTTTGAGATAGCTTGGCCACACTAAGGATATCTTGGCTGCATTAGGAGGCTCAGCCACAAAAAAGTGGCATGGACACCTCCACCAGACGCGACGACACACACCCTGTCACTGAGTGACCGATGCAGATAAGGGGGATCACAAGATCGATGATGATCTCCGTCTTGCATGGCAGTTGCATTCAATGGGTCTGATTGGATGATAGGCACAGGAATGGATATTATTGATAATAATGCCTCCCAAAAGGAAAGCCCTCGTCGCTCCTTTCTGCAATAAGCGCGATGCTCACCCAAGCGGTGTATGTAATCTACGCGCGTGCGTGCCGTCCAACACTCCGTGATCAGCTCCTGATTGCGGTGGTACACTCTGTACATAGCAATACGGTTGTAGCAAAAGCGCCGTCAAAGGGGTTAATCCACGTTCACGCATGAAATCGCACCCTATTGCTCTAACATCCCCCTCCACGCCCTCCATGTCGGTTGTAGACTGTGCTAAAACTTGGTACATGCGCGGTACGGGTCTTCTATTGGTCTACTCTGTGATAAGCGGAGCCACAACACGACGTGGTGCACGGGGCACTCGGGAATGCCAATTGTATCTTGTTTAATAGTACTCCGTACTCCGTATGCTTTACGTCGTTCCAGAATTATCATCGGCATGCACATCAGCTATATCCAAGACGTTCGTCACGGATTGATCAATGCAGATGCATACATACCAAAGGTCCAGAAAGTCACACCGTCACTTTCTATGCCGACACAGTTTTCGATAAATATCAACCAGCGTGCTCGTTCTCGTCCTCTTCACAGCGGCAGAGCGTGTTGATTTTTATTATGCGTTTTGCATCTCAAACTTCTTCATCTCCAACATGTACTCATCATCTCTCAACAACACGCCGCCTACAAGTCCTGGAAGCCCGATGAGCACCACGTCAAATGTTGACAATACGCAATATGTACGTCTTGAAAAATCCAAGCTTGTTTTGTTATGCCTATTCCTCACATATTTCTCTACAGTCATCTACAGATGTCGCAATAATCGGTATGGCCTGTCGCGTTGCCGGCGGTAATGACACCCCAGAGAGACTGTGGCAGTCATTACTCGGCAGCCAGGATGCTTCCGGAGAAATTCCATCCTGGCGGTGGGCTCCATATCAACGTGGAGATCCGCGTACCGAGGAGGCTATTCAGCGAATAACCCCTCGTGGCTATTTTCTGCAACATCTCGACAAATTTGACGCCCAGTTCTTTGGGATTTCACCCAAAGAAGCCGAACAAATGGACCCTCAGCAGAGGTTATCGCTCGAGATTGCTTGGGAGGCTCTTGAAAATGGTGGCATTGCCGCCTCGAGCTTGTCAGGAAGCGATACGGCTGTTTTCTGGGGGGTCAATTCCAACGATTACTTCCAGCTACTTCTCCAAGATCTAGCGAGCGTTGAACCATGGATGGGTATTGGAACGGCGTACTGCGGCGTGCCCAACCGGATATCCTACCATCTGAACTTGACGGGCCCCAGCGCAGCGGTCGATGCAGCCTGTGCCTCGTCACTCGTTGCTGTTCATCAGGGCTGTCAGTCTATTATCTCCGGTGAGTCCAAGATGGCTATTGTCGGTGGTGTCAACGCCATCTGTGGTCCCGGCCTCACCAGCATTTTGGATAAAGCTGGCGTTTTGTCACCCGAAGGACGATGTCGCTCCTTTGACGATGCGGCTGACGGCTACGGTCGCGGAGAGGGAGCGGCAGCAGTTGTTCTAAAAAATATACATGATGCAGTCCGAGACGGAGACGACGTTCTTGCCGTGATAAAAGGCACTGCCGTAGCTAGCAACGGTAAGACAGAAGGAATCATGGCACCAAACGCCACCTCACAAGCGCAAGTGGCACGTAAGGCCCTAAGAATGGCCAACCTGGCCGGCTTGGATATAGGTTACGTTGAGGCGCACGCAACTGCCACCCCCCTCGGGGATCCTACTGAAATCGAAGCTCTGTCAGCAGTCTATGGAGACGGCCGCAGTGTCGATAAACCTTGCTTTGTCGGGTCTATCAAAGCCAATGTTGGCCATTTGGAAGCCGGTGCCGGCGTCGTGGGTTTAATCAAAGCTGTGCTCACGATCAGGGCCGGCATTTTGGCTCCTCAACCGAATCTCCAGAACCTCACGACCAAAGTCAACTGGGAAGCATCTGGACTCAAGGTTGTGCAAGAAACCACCAAATGGCCAGCTACGAATTGTGCCAGACGTGCGGCCATAAGTTCCTATGGTTATGGCGGCGTGGTCTCCAGTGCCGTCATTGAACAGTTCATCCAGGCTGAGGAACCACCGCCAGCCGAGATGGAATGTGCTGTCGTCGAGCCGGCGGTTCTGCTGTTGTCAGGGCACCAGGACAAGCGTATTCATCGGCAAGCCCAGCTGCTGCGAGATTGGATGCAATCAAGCCGCTTCAGGCATGATTTGGGGGCTATTTCATCAACTCTGGCGCTACGTCGCCATCATCACTGTTATCGTTCGGCCATGGTTGTAGACAGCAATGAAGACGCAGTCCAAGCTCTGGAGTCGCTCTCAAAGGGCAACACCAATGAAGCCTCTAGGTGGACAACATGGGGTAGGGTTTTCGGTCCGGAGATAAACAAGGACGTCATCTGGGTGTTTTCGGGACATGGGGCGCAGTGGGCAGGTATGGGCAGGGACTTGTTGAGAAAGGACGTGTTTGTTCGGGCAATCTCGCCCCTGGACAAGATCGTGAGGTCAGAAATTGGAGTATCACCCATTGCTCTGCTGCGGGACGGGGACTTCCACTCCACTGACCACATTCAGATCCTCACGTACGTAATGCAGATAGGCATTAGTGCAGTTCTGCGCAGTTACGGCATCACACCTAGGGCCATCCTCGGGCACTCTGTCGGTGAGATTGCCGCGAGCGTCGTCGCAGGAGCCCTGACACCCGAAGAGGGCATCAAGATAGTCACTCGCCGTGCCATCTTGTACCGACAAGTTATGGGCCAGGGTGGCATGATTTTGGTCTGCAAACCGTACGCGGAAGTTGCCAAGGAACTACGAGGCAGAGTGGATTTGACGGCAGCTATCGATGCCTCGCCTTCGTCGTGCGTCGTTGCGGGCTCTGTGCAAGCAATTGGCGAGGCCGTGGAAGACTTCAAGCAACGGTCCATCAAGACCTTTCGGGTCAAGTCCGATACTCCGTTCCACAGTCCTATGCTCAAGGATTTAATGAAGCCACTCCTCCATTCTCTGGATGGCGCTCTATCGCCCTCAGCGCCAGACAAGGGCGTGATGCTCTATTCCACGTCGTTGCACGATCCCCGCGGACAAGACATCCGAGATCCGGAATACTGGGTCAACAATATGATGAATCCTGTCCGCCTTACCCCGGCTGTGAGGGCAGCAATCGAGGACTCTTACCGAGTCTTTATAGAGATATCATCTCATCCCCTCATTCTTCCGTCCATCAATGAAACTTTGATGGACGCCAAGATCGATGAGTACTGCACGGTGCCGACTATGAAGAGGGGTGAGTCCAGCAGCAAGACTCTTCTTTCCAGCATTTCTCAGCTTCACTGCCATGGCGTGCCTGTGGACTGGGCATCCTGTACGCCGCGGCGTTGGGCCAAAGGGCTGCCCAACACCAGCTGGATGCACCGTTCCGCATGGCGTGACGTTGAGACACGGCCCGTCAGGCTCGAACAGACCCACGATAGAAACAGCCATACGCTTCTCGGGAAGCGTGTCTGCATCGCCGGCTGTGAGACGGTGCTATACACAACAAGACTGGACTCGGACACGCGTCCCTTCCCGGGCTCCCATCCGGTGCACGAAACAGAGATCGTGCCCGCAGCCTGCTTGGTGAACACGTTTCTCAAGGCCACGGCGGCCAATGCTCTGCAGCACATTGTTCTTCGCGTGCCTGTAGCCATCAGCACCCCCCGAGCCGTTCAGGTTGTGCTGCATCGCGGCCAGGCCAAGATTATGTCGCAGCTGATCGAAGAGACGGGACAGGGAGGGGGCGATGCGGGCAACTCCTCGTGGACCACCCACACGACGGTACGAGGGTGGACCACGGATAGGAATCAGCAGGCCGGGGCGAGGACGGCCGACATTCCGGCCATCAAGGCGCGGATTCGAACGCGCTTGGCCGACGACTTCTCCATCGCCTATCTGGAAAAGATGGGCGTCTCCGCCATGGGATTCCCGTGGATCGTCACGGAACATCATGGCAATGCGAACGAGATGTTGGCTCGCGTTGACACGGCGCCCTGCGTGGAAGAAGGGCCGGTTTGTCCTTGGGACTCGTCCTCTTGGGCCCCCATGCTCGACGCTGCTACATCTGTTGCATCTACTATATTTTTTCGCGAGCCGCGGCTCCGCATGCCTGCGCAGATCGAGATGGTTGAAATGCTTACGCAAAATGACCCGCCAAGAGTCGGCTGGCTTCATGTTCTAGAGGCAGACGATGCCCCTTTCACGATCCACGCCAACATCTTCAATGAGGCCGGCGAGATTCTACTCCGGTTAACATCTATGAGATTCTCGGAAATTGATGGGACCGCGAGCGTTAGCGGCAGTATGGAGAGCCTGGTCCATCAAGTCGCGTGGCCACCGGCACCGCCAGCCGAAGAGCCCATGCCAATCTCTAGGGTCGTTTTGGTTTCTGGCCGTCCAAATCCGGTACGAGACGAGTATGCCAGCACCATTCCGGAGCACCTGACAGTTCTCGGAGCGGTGGACGCGGATGAGCTTGCAGAGTTGCACATGATGGGCACTTTTGGACGAGAGACGGCTTTCGTTTACATCCCAGGGGAGGTTGTCAGTCTCCAGGACGTCGCCCAGGCCGCTCGTGAGTTCACGTGGGAGCTGCTGCAGATCCTCAAGTTCACGGTACAAGGCCGTCTGTCATGCAAAGTGTTTGCGCTCACGACCAACGCCAGCGAGGGTGCCGACACCACTGCCCTGGCGCACGCACCGCTCATGGGGTTGAGCAGGGTGCTGGCCAGCGAGCACCCAGAGGTCTTTGGAGGTCTCATCGACAGCGAAGTCAGGCACTTCCCCATCGTCACCATGCGATATATCCAGTGCGCTGATATCGTGCGCATCCGAGACGGCATGCCAAGGACAGCATGCCTTCGGCCGCTGACCCGCCCATCACTGCTCCCTTCCAAAATGGCGTCTCGACTGCTGCCACGGCCGGGGGGTACATATGTAATCACCGGAGGGCTCGGCGTGCTGGGTCTTGCTGTGGCCGAGTTCCTCGTAGAGAACGGCGCCCGGCGTCTGATCCTGGTCTCCCGTCGACCCCTGCCCCCCCGTAAAGACTGGCACCGAGCTGGAGAGGCCCTGGCCGCTGTTATTGGGAAAATTAACGACATGGAGGCCCAGGGTGCGTCCGTTCACGCCCTAGCTTTGGATATCAGCAGCCCAAATGCCAAGAGGGACCTGTCGGACGCACTGGGCCGGCTCGATATCCCGGCCGTGCGTGGAGTGGTGCACGCCGCGGGCGTGCTGGACGACGAGTTGGCCATGACAACGACTCTGCCGGCCTTATCTCGAGTCATGGCGCCCAAGATCACGGGGGCCTTGGCCTTGCATGAGCTCTTCCCCCCGCGTTCCATCGACTTCATGATCTTGTTTTCTTCGTGCGGGCAGCTCGTGGGCTTCACTGGTCAGAGCTCCTACGCCAGCGCCAACGCCTTTCTCGACTCCCTGGCTGCGCATAGACATGATCGAGGGGACAACACCGTGGCATTCCAGTGGACCGCCTGGCGCGGTATGGGGATGGGCAGCAGCTCCGACTTTATCGGCTCCGAGCTGGAAAACAAGGGCATCACGGATATTACGCGGGACGAGGCATTTGAAGCCTGGCGACACGTATCAAAATATGACACTGATCACGGAGTAGTGCTGCGCAGTCTCACTTTCAATCAAGGAGATGCTCTCCCATCCGCCATTATTCGCGATATTGCCCCTCGTCGAAGCGAAGCATGTTCATCGAATCACTCAAACACGTCCGGCTCGCCCGGTGGTGATTTGCCGGTGGTGCCCGAGACGCCGCGGAACAAAAGCACATATCTGGACCAGACCATCCGCCACTGCCTGGCACATGTGCTCCACATGGCCGCCGATGATATCGACTCGAAGGCAGCTCTGTCCGACATAGGCGTTGACTCTGTCATGGCGGTTTCGCTGCGGCGCCAGCTGCAACAAACGCTCAAGGTCAACGTGCCTCCCACTCTGACCTGGAGCCGCCCCACAGTAAGTCATCTGGTAGAATGGTTCATGGACAAATTATGATCCGTGTATATGATTATGCACACACGCGCGCGCACACACAGTAATTCTACGAGCTCTGGGCGGATGTTATGCAATGGCTAGATCACCAACATTGGTTTCATTTGAGCTTAGGGGCTTGGACATTCATCTGGATTCAACCGCGAAATATACAGAGCAGAGGGTAGCAAGTAGAATTAAAGCAGTCAAAAGTGGAAAACAGCAGCAGGGTTAGGGTTAAGCACAGCATAGATGTTAGAACCCTTCCGTCAAGCAGATAGGAAGCACGGACCAGGTCCGTGGTCACACTACTGCCGCGATATTTATACGACATCAGCGTGGTGCCTCGTAGCATATTTCTTCTTCCATAGACATCAGAGATTATTGAATGTATTGTTTGCATTTTGAAGCACTCGTATATATATCACCTCCACAACCCCTGTGCAACCTACAACAGATGTATTGAAGCCAATTATCCAGATATGGCGCAAGTATTCAATGTGGTTCAACGGATGGGGAGACAGCCAAGTATGCTGTAGACTGTACTTTATCTTGGCCCTTGAATAGCTTTCAAAGTTCCCCTGAACTGTTTTTCTCTTCATTTTTTTTTTTCTCATCAACCGATGATTTTGGTCCCGAGCCTTCTCCATTATTCGACGGACCTGACGATGTATGTCACAAGTGAGCAGCTATGGAAGTGGTTCTCTACAGCAGTGGAATTGTCCTTGATTTCTATCTAATTGAAGGGGGGATTTGACTACTATTTTTATCTCTGAAACAGTATTAATTACAGATCCTTATAAATTTTTCTGTACTTATAATAATAAGCAGCACCTTTTCACATAGTAGCAACTAGAACCCACTCTATATATCATTTGTCCCTATATAAGGAGGGACTTCTAATTAATATTAGCCTCACCGTAAGAGGCATTATTTTTTTAGCCCTAGCCCTTGGCAGCAACCCCTTCTGTGGCTGTGGACTACTTTCAGGACCATAACCTTTTAACAGACGTTATCTGCAAAGAAGCGCATAGGATACTGTGCATAACATTTGCAGGCCCTTACTGCTGCCCAAAAGGTCCCGAAATCCTTGCAACATTCAATGGGCCATGTTAAGCTCGGGGGGGGGGCGTAATAGCACTCGTGCGGGATGTATTGTGTGACGGAGTTTACTGCCGAGAAGTGTAACCATTGGTAATGGTCCGACCGAGCATGATAGTGGGGATGTTTTAAGTAGGCAAAAACAATCCTTTGCAACAACAGCAAAGCCTCACGTGAATTTTGGACTTGGCCGAATTTATCAGATTAAATAAACTAGCCATAAGAAGGCTTCTAGTCGCCTGCTTTGGTAGAACAACACTAAATAAGATTTTTCCATTCACATTTAAAGTGCGTCTGTATTCAAGAATGTTCGCGCTATATGATTATAGGTAAAACTATTTAAGTAAAACTATTTGACTATTTAATCTTACTACCTACAAGGTCTGCAGACTGATTTTAGTCCACTAACTAATTACTTCTATGAATTAGAAGCAAAAATTACTGTGTGTATGTTAGAAACTAGTATGTGCGCGCGGTGGGTGTATGCTTTAGGCTAACAAAATATGAACAGGCCCGACAAGAGGAAACAAATTAAAGTAGCGGCCCTTCCGTCATTCCTACTACTCTATCGATGAGCTAGAATTTTGTCAACTTAGCAAAGCCGGCCTTGTCCCTCTATCTTATAAGGGTCACCCCTCTAAGTCCATGGTTTGGCCCAGAAATAACTCAAACATTGTACCTCGATAGCAAATTACAACCATCGATGATGTTTCCGCAAAAGTTCATGTACGGTCCGCTAATTATTATGCCACGTGGCAAAATAATAGGCTTATAGTTGCAACGATAGCAATTATATACCAACCACTGTAAGGGTTCAACCATGCTGACCATAACAGGCCACTGAACGGCCCATACATAACCTAGGCCCTATGGAAAAGGGCATAAATGCTGCCTTGTGGTAGCTGACGCTGTGAAACTTTGTTTTCGGGCATTGTAGCTATCTCTCTAGTATGAACTCCTGCGGACACTCGAAATGTATACGGTTATAATGCATGCTATATAATCCGGATCTTAGAGAGAGACGCGTAGTTAGAAGTATAGTTCAAAACTGGCTCTGCTACCGCGCTTTATAATGACGTTTAAATCAAAGAGCACGGTACGGAGGATCCTTCTGATGGTGGAGCCGGATCCAAAATCTGACTTTGCGTATTCAAGGCTGAAAAGGATGCCGGGTGTCTAAGGAGATATTGCTGGAATCTACTCCGTATAGCAATTCAAACCACAGCAGCTTAGACAATTAAGAACTCAAGTGAATATTCACAGAATAGCTCTGTTTAGGCTTAGCGTCCACTAATTTACCTCAATATTAGTGCCTGGCCGGCCGCAACTCGAAACACCTTAATAATTTAGTACGATTCTAGTGGACGCCGAACCTGGACTGCACTGTAACAGAGAGTGCCTCAGGAAACTTCGCCATCGTAAACTGGCTGTGCGGCCAGAAGTATCAGCATTATTGCCCTCCGAAAATGAACACGGGGTTTGTGCACCGGCCTCGTCAGGTTCCATGAAGTGCACAGAACCAAGTGTACGGTCAGCGTTTTTGCCCAGATCAACAAGTACTGAGAGTCGGCTGTCTGTTGGTTAGGATATATAAGTTAGACAGACAAGTATATGTATCACACAACCTACACTTGGTATGAGAGTGCTGTAAGTGAACACGAAGGGTAGGAGATTAATCCCAGCCAGTGATGCATTGAAGGTGGTGAAAAGATTTACCGCTCGAGCACTAAAGCAAAAGCGTGGGCCAACTGATTGATCATTTCTTTCGTAGCTTGTAAAATCGGTCCATATTCTATCCCACAGAATGCTAGATTAATCACAAAAGAGCTGCAGGAAGATCTATCTCGTGCCGAAAAGGATAATTGCAACGCCATCTTAGCATGCAGACGCACCACACCAGGCTTCTGTTCCATGTTTGAAAATCCGATGGTTTAAACCCCAAGAACCTCGTGCTGACGATTTACGTGCCACGTAGGTTTCTTGCCCGGCTTCGATCTCTTTCCTGCCTCCACTTCCCACAGTATTTCCACTGCACCCAAACTAGCGGTGAAAATAATACAACGATCCCAGTCAATATCAAAAAAGAGTTTCTCACCCTGACCGCCGCGATCATTGGCTGAATCGCGCTCACTCCAGCGGCGCCCAAAAGGCACCTAACGAGATTGTTTGTTGCAGTTGCGCTGGCTGAGCCGTCGGGAAAGCAGTCCACCAACATGGTGGAATTGATGTTGAAAATAGCAGTAGCCGTAAATGCAATCATGAACTGGAGGCCGAGCGAAGCCACGAGGTTGGCCGCATAATATCTTCGCAAATCGTTCAGCTCGAAGCTGGGACCATACAAAGCAACGCTTATAATAAATGAAAGACTAAAATATGGCATGAAACGTAGCCGAGCGCGCTCATAGGGGAAGTCTGGTATGCTGTGGACGCTCATTGTGGCCGGGAGATCATGCTCCTCCTTGTATTTTTTTTCAACGCTCTTGAAGGTCCGGTCCAGCAGCATCCCAGTGCATACAGAACCGAGAATGCATCCAAGTCCATTAGGGAGAAAGCAAAGCCCAATCTGCCATTGAGTCAGGCTAGGGAACGAGTGAAGAAGAACAGTGGTTGTTGAAGAGGTCATCATGCTCCAGATTGTGTAGATCAATGAACCCCAAGATAAGAGTACAAAAACATCTTTCTGCAGTAAGTATTTAAAGGGAACAAGCACCTGCTTGAAAGATATTCGTGGAAGGTTTAGCGCCTGAGACTGGGTTGTCTTGGCCGTGGGCCACTCTCGTGGTGGAAATATGTAGTAAAGCCACGGCTTGTGGAATCCATGGAGGGGTGTACTGCCATTTCCAGCTATTTTACGCTGGGTTTCCGGCAAAAAAACTAGTAGAACCATCAAGACGATAATGCTTTGCACGAAAAGGAGCCAGAAGATGCTTCTGAATCCCCATTTGCTGTTGAGAAGGCCACCAAAGACGGGGCCTGCAGCCTGTCCAATCATCCTACCAACAGTAAGCGCAGGACATTTTTGAAGCAAGCATTATCCTCCACTTACCGAGTTCCAGCATTGACTCCCATGAACCCTCCCCTCTCCCCGGGATTAGCGATATCGGCAATCACACCCGCACTTATGCTGATAGTTGCAGCAGACCCAAAAGCCTGTAAACCGCGAAGTCCCAGCAGCATCGCGAAATTGGACGTGAAGGCCAATGCAAAATTAGCCGCAGAATATATAACAAGCGTTGCTGCGAGCGTAACCCTGCGACCTGACATATCCGATATGGGGCCCCAAAGCGATGGGCTAAGAGCTTGGACGATCATGTATATGGTAATTGTAAGTGCGACGAGCGATGGGCCAATGTGCAGTTCTGAGGATATGGTGTCTATGGCGGGAAAGTAAATGTTGGAGGAGAGCGGAGAGAACGAGCCCGCTATTGAGACGAGGTAGACCAAATGCCATTTTTGGCACCTACTGAAGATGTGATATGGCTGGTCGATTGACTTCCCCCTCGGTTTCTGAATGGTCCTGCTCACCAGCTCGATGTTCGCAAAGTTGGGATTGGCGAAGGCTGCGGCTGTGGCGTGGCCATGATCGTTCGCAACACCGCGATCAAATAATGGCGGCGACGATGTATCAACTTCAATGCTTGAGCTGCTCACGGGAGATCCAACGCGAGTCGTCTGCGCCGGCGACGGGCTGGCCGCCGGTTGATTGCTAGCCATGGTGAACGGCCGGCTCGAAGACCACGATCAATTTCGTATCATAGCACGGCGGACTAGCAGTCAGCAAAAGAGAAAACCCTTTTTTTTTTGTATTTTTTATTATTATCATTATTTGTCAATTTCAAAAGAGCAAGACTGCGCAGACGTATTTAAACTCGATGCGTGCCAAAGACAGGAACCGACAAACAGCCCCATTCGGCCGAGTTGCGCGAGGGAGGCGACGCGCAATCTGAAACGCATGTTCGGTTCTGGTTTGGTCTCCTGGTCAAGGAGCACTCGTCAGAGACACATCAGGAATCCGGATCCCGCAACGGTAAGTCTCACCCGAGGTACTGCCAACATCCAAAAAACGTGAAGCATCTTGCGACTATGAACCAGGGATGAAGAGAAGATACTCTTCGGTATTGAGTAGGGAGTAGTGTTGGAGCCAAAAGGTGGATACGTTGCAACAATACTCCGTAGAGTGCAGTTGGCTTTGTTAGGATCAGCAGGTGCGACAGTACCAGGAAAGTGACCGGCAGGTTTGCCAGGGCATGCATGGGTCGTTCGGCATACGGAGCTACACGGCCCCCAAATCCCACAACGGCATTTGCCAGACCCTCTGCAAAAAGCTTATGTCGGACATATGAGATATTTCAGCGCCATAATTGCGCTACCCACTACCTGTGCGTCGCGCCAGTAACAACAGGCCTTCAGCCTCTGGTGGGACTTGGTGACGACTGGAGCGTATATTAGCCGACCACTCACTCCATGCCCTTCAAGACCACGGTTAATGAAAGTTAATACCTGCTTTGCACCGGGCAAGTCGAAAGTCTCTGGACACAAAACGATGCTATTTACTACCCTGCGAGGCCACTGAGTCCGCAAGTGCTCCGTACGCACGCAATCCACGGAATACAGTAGTACACCTGACGTCACATTTTCATGCTTGGCTCCCCATCACACGTTTGTTTCAATGCCACCGCTTCATTCTATCCCTCCAATCATTGGTCAATCTGCGCGCCAAATCTTGCAACACAATCGCTTTGTACACGCTGCGCCCGTCTTGAGCCCGCCGTATCTGGCCTCAACTTTTAGAGGTTCCAACTTCGCACCCCGAACATTCACCTGCCTTGTCCTCATCCTAGCCAACTGACGCGCCTTTCCACGAGGTTCAGCGGCACTACCGCGACCGGCGAACTGACCATAGGTCTAACCCGGATATTCTGCTGGCTCTCTAGTCGCTGACCCAGGGCGAAGGCGAAGGCTGTCATACTATAATACGGAGTCGGAGTACACTGTACACCTCTTATCCGTGTGAAAAAGTCCCGCTTCAACGTGATATTTGTGATATTGCGCAACTCTAGTCGGCTTTATCTACGCTGCAGCTAAAACGGTATCAACTTTAGCCGGGAATGATCATGTCTTAGTTGGGTGGGTGTTGCACTTTGACCTCCGCTGCACTGCACCGTCGCGAGCGCACGCGCAAGATCCAGAATGTCCCCGCAAGAAGGTCAAAATTACCAAGGAGAGTGCTCCGTAAGTTTATCTCTGGTAGCAGAAGACTGGCATTCCAGCATTTATTGGCCATTCGCAGATGGGGACTGAGCGTGGCACCAAAATAAAAAGTAAAATGCGCTACGTAGTTGCGTAGCAATTGGTGTGACCAATAACCCGCGACGAGACAGTCAGCGACACATGTGGAGCAGCGATTATCCACTCCGTACGGAGTAATTGTACGGAGCATTTGTACGGAGTATGCTTTCCCAGAAGTTGGACATGCACACCCCATGTTGCTGTTGTGGGCTCAAGGAAACCACGATGCTTCATGCACTAGAAAACTTGTTATCGTTTTGGATTATTATTGTTATTATTATTGGATAGTTTTCTTGCCTCTAGACGGGCGAACATAACCACTTTCTCACCCTTGAAACATTTCCCCCTTGCACCATTTTTAAGCAGATACTGGTGGCAGTATATCCAGTCCATACCGTGGCGCCGCTTATTCACTACAGTCGTGGTACGGATAACCTGCACCATACTTGAATTGCGACGTTAACTACGGAGAAAAGAAACCAGACTAGTTTTCCTTAGCATTGCGGTTTCACTACCAGGAAATAGAACTTGGTGGAACAACATTTTCCTGCCTATGGATGCAGCATGTTCGACACGAAAGAGTGCTTGGATTGTTAAGCGTTTCGCGTCAGTATGCTGGTTTTAATTATGTCGACGCCTATACTATAATAATGAGCAATAATAGGATCACAGGGGCTAAATTTATTATACCGAATAAACTAAGGGAGTACTCCGCATAAGCCACATAATTGAAAGAAACCAAGTTGACTTCAAACAGCCTGTAGCTGATAAGAATCTTCGTGCTCGTTCCGATTCCTGTTTGGATTGACACGGCCGCCTGCGCCGTTCAGATTGCAGAAGTGACGGCGATTACAAAAACTTCTAGCTCCCGTGCTGGACCAAAAATCCCTCGTCTCATCTCGTGCGGCCGAGGCCAAACCGGCACTTCGATCCAGGGGCAGGCGGTAATACCCGAATGCCAAGACGAACGACAATAAACCAATAATAAAGCTGAGGGTTATATCGAACCCGTGATGTTGATAGTCAAACCACCGAGAAGCACAAATGTACAATGCACCTCCAACCGGCACAAGAGCAACTACCAATAGATAGAGAGATGCACCAGCAGCGTCCTGTCGTCGTCGCGCGGGACGGTCCAAAGTTCCGCCATTCACTACCCAATGCATATTGCCGTGCATTGTCATTGGCACCTCCGGCTTTCGTTACAAATCCGCACGCGATGTTGTATCCTTGCGGGTGTCATGGTATTTGATACTGCGTCGTGATACGAACGGGACGCTAAAGCTTAATTCCTAATTTCGCGGCCAGCCACAGAGAGAGGTAGATAAGTCCCGAGGACGAAGCAGAGGAATGTCCCGAAGGCACACTTCAGAAAGCCTCGTCAATGACTGACTTATTCTGGTTGGTGCAGATGCCAATGGAAACAAGTCTGCCGTAGCCAGAAGTGGGTTCGCTGACGATGTACTTGGCCACGTTCGCAACATCAGGTTTACATCTGCTAGGATTGGGACGTGGCTTGCTCAAGACGTTTCTCAATGCGCTGGTAAAAAACCAGGATACCATTACTGAGAGCGCAAGACCAGGCCAGCCAGCGTGCCACTCCCAAAGCTTGCGTCTCCAAGCAACATGTTTCGATGTGGCGGCATCTGTAAACGTCGATCCCGGGGCCAGGAGTAAGCTGAGGACAAAAATGACCGCAGGAGCACCGACGGCCACAACGAAGACAACTGTGATGGACGCGGTGTCGTAGCCTTTGTATGGAAAGTTGATGTCTGGATTGTCGATACTAAAAGGATGCTTGCTGGGAGAGATGTTGCCCACGACGTAGCCCACAGCGGCAAAGACAATGAGGATGATCCAATCGCTGACATAGGAAAGGGTAAGAACCAGCGACGCCATGGCAATTCTTTTCTTCTCAGCCTGGATAAACGACAGTAAGTGTGCAGGAGACGCGGATGAGAAGTGTCGTGGGAAGTACACGTGTGCGATGGGCTGGCGACGTGAAGAACCCCAAATTCGTATTCAAATAATTATCGACACTTCGGCTGGAAGAGCAACACGAAATGTTCAGAAAGTTGACTGGTCCAAGGTAAAAGTCTTATTTACTGGGGAGCCAGTCAGTTGAGACAGGCAGTTCCGCCGACTGCTCCAAAACACTAACAGCAACAAGTACAGCCAGCTAGCTTAAAATAGATCAAGCGCCGTGCTAATAGATCCCCAGTGCCTGGGTGTGGGTGGGTAGGGTCAACCGGCGGTTAGCCCAGCGCTCTGAAAGTTGTCCTCCAAAAATGGACGCTGCCTCAAGAAATGGAAGCACATTTGCTGTGAACCTGCACTATTGTCGCAAATTAAGTTAAGGTCCGTACCGGTCTCAATATAAGCCAACAGGCAGTTTGGTTGCCTCGGTCGATATAGACTTCACAACAGGCTGCTGCCCAGAGACCTTTTAGCTGGCACCGCCTGCATGACAGACGACTAACGCAGCGGCTCATGTGGTTTCCAGATGGTATGCATCTCGACGGCTCTGTTCTGCTGCTGCTGTTGGCCATGAGATGCAGAAGGGGCCATGAGTGGACCGTGACACTGTGAATCTGAGCACAACGGCTGATGGTGAAACGGAGAATGGAGCATCGGCTGGTGCAGAGACTCCTTCTTCTTAAACCTACGATGAAAGAAGAAGCCCAAAACACCAACTATAGCTAGGCCGGCTGTTTGAAGCAGAAAGAAGGGTCAGCTATGGAACTGCCCTTGGGGCTGACTGTCTACTTACCGACCCCGGCGACAACGCCTCCCGCTATAGCGGGTATGTTTGAAGAAGAGGACGGAGACGGCGATTCGGTTGGCGTCCCCAATGAATTGGTTGTAGAAGCTCGCACGGTCGTCACGGCTGTGAAAACGTCCAAAGCGGTCGCATTGAAGGACCAGTATATTGGCACCGCTATAGGCGCCGTCGCTGTTGACCTCAGACAAACGAGATAGGAGACGCCGGAGTTATCGTCAGCGTAAGTGGCAGCACCACAGTCAGGCGGATCAGAACTATGAAACACTACTGCTAAGTTGATATCCATGTTAAGCAGTCAGGGTTTTGCTGTCAATTTTTTTGCGTACCAGTAGAGCGTGTCAGTGTTCGTGTTCGTCTGCCCCGATTTCCATGACGAGACGCAGGTAGTGCGATAGATGCACTTGTCGTGTGCTATCCCGCAGCAGCCAAAAAGGCGGGCGGATGTGTTGAGAATGCATAATCGACTAGTACCACAGCCTGTAGCTAAATATCAAGGTCAGCAGAAAGAGAGATATGAGAGACAATGGGGCCCGGGGGAGTATACATATGGTGCCGTTGATGTAGCCGCAGATATTGGTAGGCCGTTCGACCTGAGCGCGGGCCAGAAGGGGACCTTCAGGAGGGCCAGTCGGCACTGGTCCTTTGTGTGTGCTCAGCGGTCGTCCCGTCACGGGAGTTTGGGCAACGATGTTCGCTGTAGTGCAGGCGCTGAGCTGTACGATTATGACAAGAAGCGCCACAATCAGAGCGCCCATGTTTGGATGTGGTGGAAACCGTGGCATTTAGTGCTGTCGCTCATAGGTATGGACTTGACGATTGAGTCGTCAGGGAGTGATGGAGGCAGTTATATAAAAACCCAGGTCCGACGTCTTGGCCGTGTCCGCTTGTGTTGAGACGAGAATAGCTCCTGTCAGGATGATCAGAGCCGTAAGTGGCTAGATTCCTCGGATAGTGTGTTGGAACAATTTACCGCTTGGCTACGGAGCAAAAGTGTAGGCCTACTGAACAGTACTCCAGTGGCTGCAATTAGGGCTTATGTTCAACACAATATAGTGAGGCAATGCAAGGAAGGCGGAAGACATCGTTGGAACGAAGAAAGCTGCTATAAATAAGAGGCTTTCAGGGCTCTTCGGGAAGGTCAGAATCTTCATCAGTTATCACAGTCATCTATTAAAGTGAATCCTTCTGTTCCTGTCGATTTCCACTGTTGCAATTGCTGTCAAATGCCCAAGAAGGCACATGACGCGACAGTTTGGTGGTCTGGACAGCCAGGATTGATGCTAAACAATCCAAGCGCGCTGGGCTGCCATCTTCCCGACTATTTTAGAACAAAGGGAGACTATGTCAACCTAGCGGACCAGTCAGCAGCCATTTTCCATTTTCAGCACCCTGTTTGGGCACTTTTGTCATTCCCCCGCCGGACTTTGTTGAAGATGCCGAGTGCAGGTCAACAGTGGCGTTCGGTTGGTCCTTTCCATAAGAGACTAGTAGAAAAGGCGTCCAATTGGCCCGAGAAGTATAGTCTTAGCTTGCCCGAGAGATTAGTTGTTTCGAGACATGCATAGCCGCAATAGGATCTAATTCGACAGTCGGGGGCCAGCAGCACAGCGTTATATGCGCACAATGCTCGATAGAGACGAGGGCGATATCCGAACAAGAAGCCACCCAGATTAGTGAATTCGTGCATCAAAAGACCGTTGGCTTTAAATAGATGCTACCTCTCCCGGCGCTTCGATGCAGAAGTCATGGTTGCCATGTTGAAAGGCGCGACGGTGCTGTCAGTGGATTGCCCTGAGATTGAATTGCCGCCTTTTCGAACTCTATTCTTGCTTCACAGTCGCTGGTCCTAAATTACGTGGAGCTTGAGGCTTGGTTCTTCACAAGCGGGGAAGGGCTGTCCACGTGTTTTGATGCACTACTTTTGATCTATCCTGCAGTGCCGAGTGGAGGTAGCCTCAGTTCCAAAAATATCCGGCCGCTAACTACCACGGCTCCTTTTTTAGTCCTTGCTTAGCAAACGCCACGAAGAAATTTGGTATCAGATGTACGTACGGAGTACGGGCTGGACATTGCAGAGCTGTGAAGGACGCTGAGGCACAGCCGTCTTGAGGCTGAGTGATACAGGGGCGTTCATACGCCCTCTTGCATGGCTGTAGGCGGTGAGGTGCACACAAAACTTACTATCATGAAAGACAAGGAGTCTTCATGGTGTACATAGTGGGTGGGATGTTCCAAATTCACTGCTGCTTCCAACTCACAACAGTTTTATGGTTACAATTCGTCATTTCTATCTTCACTAGCTTTTTCCAATGGTAATGGCTTGTCACCCCGGTGCCTTGTTCATTTACCAACCCCCCTGTCATTCGACCACGTCATTGCTTCAATAGAGCGGGTGCCCGGCCCGACAAGCGCGGAAAGCTCACGGCCCATCTCGTCAAACAATTCTGCGGTATTTTGATATTGCTGCTGGCCCTCGCGCAGCTTTTCTACATTATCCCAGAATTTCATTGCGCGTGTGCTGTCAATGCCATTCATCTGTTGACTGCAACGCAGCGCTCTTCTCATCCACTCGTCTGCATCTTCCATCTTATTCATTTGTGCCAGAAGACTGCTCAGCACAACCATGGTCTCTATCGTACTCCCCCTAAGTTCTCCGCGGCTACACACTTGCTGCTCAACAGTCTACACAAGGAGTTCGTGGCTCTCTTCCATGGATCCTCTCGCTCTCAGAACTTTACCCAGCCAAAATTGGCACCGCAAGGTATCCGGATGCTCTCGGCCGAGGAGCCGCACTGACACGTCCACCGTCTTCCGATACAGTGCCTCGCTCTCCCGGTAATTGCCCTGGTTATAAAGCACTGTAGCAAGCTTTCGGCAAATAAGACATTTTCTCTTGTCAGATACCTCATCATTCTGGCTGAGTTCCAGCGACACTCTTAACAACTCCTCGCTCTCTGAATGTCTTTTGGAGTCGCTCAGAGAATCGCACAGGCTTCTTATAGCCCCCAAAGTGTCTCCATGCCGGGGCCCCGACGTGGCCAGCCTTATCTGAACCAGCTGCCTCAGCAACTCTTCTTCTCTCGCAAGATTGCGCAGATTTCCGTACGATTGAGCCAGAACGTGGAGACTTTTCTGAAGCAAGGTCCCGCTAGACGTGTCGATGATGAGAGCCGAGGCGTGAACCTCGCGGGCCATCTGGTTTGCTTCTTGATATCTCCCCAGGTGTAAAATTGTTTCTGCTAGATCCCTCTTGACAGAAACCGCGTGACGGGAATTGGGCCCATGACGTTCCAGTAGGATCGGGAGAATTCGTTTGAATTGTCGTTCCGCTTCGTCATAGTGGCCAAGACCAAAATATGCCATAGCCAATCTGTCAATCAGCATAATTCCAGCTTCAGTATGTCCAAGAGAGACGCTGTCCAGCTTCTGAATCTTGTACAGGCAATCTTTCATTTCCACTTGTATGATGTCATGGTATTTTGCGGTTGATGTAGGCTTGAAACGATTCTCATCATGTCGAGGGAAAGGGTAAAGCTCTACATCCAAAGGATGTGCGAATACTGTCTTTTGGGAAGGGAATATGACATCTAAGCCCGCAACCTTGAACGCGGGTGACGCATCTCGCACCGCAAGAGAAGGATTGAGGCTGTTTATTTGGCTACTTTGCCAAGGTACAGCTCCGCCGCCATGGCTGAGGTCTATGAGATCCTCAAATGAAATGGTTGTGGAATCTTGAATACACTTCTCTGCATGGGGGGCAGAAAGATGCAAAAGTGCGAAATCGGGAGATGGTCCCAGATTCAATGTTGCGAATAACCGGCTAAGCAACAATTGGTCAGTGACTTCAAAAGACGGCGAAAAGGGCGGAGCACCGGCTGGAAGCGCGTCATGAGAGGCGACATCATGTCGACTCACATGAAGCTCGTCAGAAACCAGCGGTTTGGTCAAGCGCAGCGGATCAGTTGATGGAAAGGACATAGACATTATTCCATATGACGAGAGAGCTGACGTCGAAGGCAGAGCATGCACACTGGTATCATCAATGGGCATTCCAAAGGCAATCAATCCATCGTCATTCTGACCAGTATTTGTTTCGGCCGAGTTGAAGCCTCTGGGACTCAACTGTTGGCCTGGGGTAGAACTTTGAAGGCCCTCGTGGGGTGATTTATTTCTGGCCCTTTTCTCCCAACGCTTGCGTTTTGCGGCAGTAACTCTCACCCCTTCCACAGAAGCCTCAGCGTGCTCAGATGTAGTCTCTGCTATTCCTATAAATCTCTCTGCCTCGGACTGCTTGACGTTTTTCTTAAACTTCCATTTGGAAAAACGGTTCGTCAATTGTTTCTGGCTGTACCAACAGGTTAATACACTCGATCGTTAGAGGTTTTTGGTCTAGGACCTACGTCAGAACAAGGCCATGCTGCTCGCGCATGACCTTTCTTACCGTCTCAAGTGTTTTATTTTCCTGGATATAATGCACGTGAAGGAGATCCTTCAGGGATTGCCACTCCTCCTCGAGGAGCTCCCTCGGAGTTCCCTGGATACGGCTTGATGTGCTTGGCGGTCCCAATCTGCGAGGGGTGTAATTCAAGGCAGTCGTTGGTGGAAGAGATGGATACTGCGGAAATATAGATGCCCCATGTTTCTGTGAGGGCTGGCCTGGGTCGACGGTGACGC
Source organism: Conoideocrella luteorostrata (assembly GCA_032433595.1). Lineage (NCBI taxonomy): Eukaryota > Fungi > Ascomycota > Sordariomycetes > Hypocreales > Clavicipitaceae > Conoideocrella > Conoideocrella luteorostrata. The sequence continues at coordinate 65,405 of JASWJB010000085.1, forward strand.
CATCACAATTTGCGACGACGTCGGGTTTGGGGTGGTTCATGTTATCGCAAAGTTGATTTGAAGTAATCGAGCTGGACAGTAGACAAAGGATAGAGAGTCGAGGCGTGGACAGACAAAAGGACAGGATGTGACGACGGCGATGATATGAATGCCAAGGTTGGAGCGATTGGGGCTTGAAGAAGCATTGGCAGTACCTTATAAATTAAGTCGGACAGTCAGAGGCATAGCCTGACAAAACTGCCTAGCATTAGCGCGCCTGCATACTTTGAATGACCAAAAGTGTGCATTGATTATTATCTTGATATCAGCCATCAGAATGTTCAGCACGGTTCGTGCCTGAGGCACCCGGAAGCCAGCGCTCAAAATGCCAAGGCACCTCCAGACCTCTCTGAGAAAATTCCTGGCATGGGCCACATAGCCCTGCAATCAATCAAAGGTGTGGTTGACTGAACCAAGAGCTCGAAATGGCCGAACCAAAGCAGGCCCCAGCCGCAGTCTGCCCTGGCGCTGCGCTGTAGAAATTTGCATGTATGTATTTACTCCGATGGCCCATCGACGACTTGATGACTTGCCAAGGTGGATCCTTTAGATAGAAATTGTCAGCGCGATTGCGTTCCTGGCATTGATTACAATCATAATCAGGCGCTGACCTTGCTAACGTGGCAAAACCTTCTGAATCAACAACCACGACTTCAACTAACGTGATCATCCACCTATCTTGCTTCACAATAATGAGGATGCATCTTTGAATTATAGCCAGCTTTTAATACCGTCGGCATCTCCCTCCGAAGCATACAGAGATCAATGTACCTCGCGGTACGCTTCGAGTTTAAGAATTACGTAAGCCTAGCACAAAGAGGACCAGTGGATATTAGACACTGAATCATGTATTGAATGAAACGACTTGGTTATATTAATACAAAACACTCCGACGGCTGCTAACACAACCCGCACAACACACAGCTGTAGCATTGATCCTTCTAACGTACACGTGTGGCACCCACCCAAAGGTGAGTCGGGGGTAGAGAACGGATCTAGGATCATGCGAAGCCACCGAACAGGAAGCACCCGGCCAGATTACTTCTTGTGAGAGCTTCATCGCTTTCACATCCTCCACAAGCTGGCTAACGCTGCAGTGCCCAAGAACGAAAATCGAAACGCAGAACAGATGTGATGGACCTCCTCATTCCCTGTGACACTTTTTTTGCTAACTTTGCCTTGCAGTGATATATATGGGAGCGTGACATGGTTTCTTTCTTGTTGGTTTTATTGTCGTCGGAGGCAAAGCGGTTGTATGCTCTCAAAAGGCTCAACGTTCTCGTAGCAATTGAGAAGATGGTTCGGCTTGCCGTCAACCGCCGGATGTATGCGCACTTGACCGTCATCATCTTGGTACTTTGTGCGGGAAATTGAATATCCGTAGGGTAGTTGCGCGGGGGAAAGTTTTCTTCCACAAGGATGACTTTAGTCCGCCTTGTGTGGTGTATTTATAGTCATCATAGCATCCCTCCTGAATATGAAACAGCATGCCTTCTTTGTAAAGCAAATTAACACTTTATGATTTTGACCTTGCTTTTTGAAAGCCTGCCATTACTGATACTGACTACTTGAGCACTTGAACCATTTGATCAATTGATACCGAATAGTACAACCAGCTCTACAGGTTGCTTGGTGTGTTCTTTTCTTCCTGACAAAGTACCAATACATCGGTTTTCGTGCCACACGACCGTTCGGAAGACTCCACCTCTCTTGCCCAAAGACGTCTATGGCGGTTCGGGACAAATCCGAAACCCAAACCAGAGCCTCCAGATAGATGCACCCGAGACTCCATACATCCTTTGGACGGGACACCTGGTGCTCGAGTGAAAACTCGGGAGCCGTATAGATTGGATCCCCAGTGGAAGGTTTACTGTTGTACATGCTCTCGCAATCGCTGTTCTCGAATTCGCTGACAAAGCCTGATCCGAAATCGCTGAGTTTCCACACAGGCTCTGTGGGGTTGTCAGTTTCGAAAAGGAGGATGTTGACCGGTTTGATATCATGGTGAAAGCCGATACGACGCATCACAGTTCCTTTGCCTGCATCAAGCATCGGGGTCGTGTGCTGATAATTGTGTATATACTTCAACGCGTCACACAAGCCCAGCAATAGCTGTACAAACCATCAGCAGAGCTCTCTCGTGGGCCGAGGGTTGGGCGGATTCACGAAAAAAAAAGTATACAATTCTCCTCTCGCTAGCGGAAACAGGATGTATTGAACCTCATTAGCGGTCCAATGATGTAGAAACATCAGGATATTCGGGTGTGGTTTAAATGCAAGTGCCTCGAGGACTTTGCACTCTCGAGCAAAGTGCGGACGCTCTCCACGATCCAGGAATATTTTCAGAGCGTAGCAGCTTCTATCGTGTACACGACTATGTTTCTAAGAAGAAGAAGAAGGTCAATACCACATGTTTTTGCGAGTCAGGATGGGGGTATCAACCAACTCGCTCGGTCCTCACACTGAACACTTTCCCGACAGTGCCTTTGCCTAGAAAGTCTCTTTCCCGGTCAAGGACCAGACGCAAACCGAGTCCCGGCACGTAGATTTTCTCCAAGCGTTGAGAGCTTATAGTTGAATGACCCTGGGGCTTGTCGCTCCTAACCTACCGCGTTGGCTGGCTTGACGTAAAGTATCCTCTGTGTACATCATGCTTTTTTCGCCTTATTTGCCATCTTCATGTCCTTCACTTGAGGATGTCTTTTGCTGGGCACGATAATGATTATCCTCCTGATCGGGGGCGCTGTGACTCGTTTGCGTTATTGGGCGTGTTACATGCTTTGACGACGTAACGTGACGCTTGGTTTGTGCTCCCCAGGTGCCGAACAGAGCCTGATTGCATCGTTTTAATATTACTGGTGTCACCCGGAGTAACGAAACGCGGCGATAGTAGGTCCGTAATAGTAAGTCCGAGGAGGCTTACAAGTCGAGTCCTAGATTGACGGAATCTAGAGAGGAATTTCATGTATAAATAGTAGTCCAATTCCTCTGCAAATTAGATGGAAGTCAAGGACAACGTTCCACTTAATGAATCAGAGGATCATAGCTGCTCACATCGTGAACAACTGGCATCCATGCTCTATGGTCTGAATGCGATGCTCAAACGAACTAGGTCGTGGCGGGAGGTGTGGGTACTGGCGACTGTAACGAAGAAAGTGCCAAAACTCCACATTGCATTTTCCACTTTTTAGGCATACCCTATCGGAGTACAGAGTCCCTGTATATTCTAGCCTAGCTACTAAAACTTTAAATGCGATAATTATGACTAATTTAATTGACTATTGTTACTATGGTGCGTAGGTCATGATGTATTGTGTTTTTCTACGACGGCATGCTACGGTTGTGACCCACCATCTTCGTTTGGCAGTACAAAAGTTGCCATGCAGCTTCTACGGAGTATTTTGAGTGGTTATGTCACCCCACCCACCTTCTTCGGTGGAGAACTAACTAGTATTGCATTCGGGTAGTGCAAAAATTGCCGTGCAGCTCCTACTCTAAGTGTCACTCCGCCCATAGATGGGCGACTGCGAAGAAACAAGCCGGGTGACGAAGCCATCCCCTAACCGAGGCTCCTCCGCAGTCAAAGTGATACAAGCTGCTGCCAACCATCTTGACTACAAATTATCACACTCCCGCTCCAACGCCTGCTACTTACATTGCAATACACCACAACTTCGCTCGCCACCAGTCCCTACCAGCAGCAATGGCCCTGAATCGTGAGTTGAGACGGTAGTCAGTCCCGTCCTTTGCGGCACAAGCTAATGCTCAAGTTAGATGCCGAGATCCCCAAAACTATTCCGCGTCCTGTTGACGACGGCCTTGCTTCCCATCTCAAGGGCTTATCTATCCCCGACGGTATCAGCCTCGCTTCCACCGGACATTCCCATGTGAAGTTGAGTGAGCTGCCGGGCCTCACCATCCTGTTCGTCTACCCTCGAACTGGAGCGCCTGGAGAAGTGGTGAAAGAAGAGTGGAACAACACACCCGGTGCGCGCGGTTGCACGGCGGAGGCAAGCAGCTATCGTGACAAGCATTCCGAGTTGACAGAGTTGGGCGTGAATTCATTGTTCGGCTTGAGTGTCCAAGACACAGCCTTTCAGGCAGAAGCCAAGGACCGGCTGGGCCTAAAGTACGATTTGTTAAGTGACGAGAAGCTCGAGTTTGCGAGAGCAATGCAGATGCCAACTTTCGAGTGGGAAGGAAAGCCACTGCTAAAGCGATGCACACTTGCACTCAGAGAGGGCAAGGTCGAACATGTGTGGTATCCGGTCTTTCCACCAGATGAGAACGCCGCCGAAGTTGCTGCATGGCTGAAGGATACTGTTGAGTGATTCTGTAGAAAGCACAGGGCTTCGGGTGACGAGGGTATCGATACCGGAAGGTGAAGCAAAACAAGGTGCAAAACAATTCAATTAATTCGTAACTATCTAAGAAGGAAGAAGAAGAGGAAGAGGTATGCTGCCAAGCGCGCCGTATAAGAGAGAGGCGCTAGGGTGACCATGTGGCCTTCGCTCGTACGCTTGACGAGGCATTCCAACACTGGCAATCTTTTCTTTTTGAAGGCCTCGTCAAGCAGCTATCTAATGCCTTGTGACCCATTCTTCCATCCTGAACCAAAGAGTGTTATTGTCAATGAATTCCTTGAGGGCCGGATTCGGTGCAGCCTTTGTGAAGGCACCGGCTGGGTTATCGTTGCCGTTAATCCAGCGGATCTCGTGAAGCTTCCGCCGCTCGTGCGGTTGACGAAGGGCCATGATATCTATCATAAGGCGCTTCTCTTTGGTGGTGCCTAGCTTCACGAGGCACTCGTACAAGGAATACGAGTCTATACAGACGATCATAGGAATCGTCGGAAGTCCTAGTCGGGCGGTCATAATTTGCAGCGTTGACGAGATTGCGTACGCTATATCTACTCCCGCAACCATGCTATAGATTTCGGAAGCAGGCACACTACGGGTGACCCTCTTGCTCTTAATGGACCTAAAATGGATAATGTTGCCCGTGATCGTGAATTCATTGCTATCGTCGTACGAGTTAGTAGCTAGGATAATCACGAATCCAAGCTATGAGCTAAAGTCACTATTGTTCGCAAAGGAATCATCCACAAAGACAAAGAGTTTAGTAGCCGCGAGATTCAATAATACAAAGGTTAGTCTGTGGTCTAGGAAAGTTATCTGCCACTAAATTCGTTGGTTAAGGTCCTTGATATTCTGCTCCGAAGGTTCATGATGCTAGGTGGCAACTAAGATGTTATATCTGGCTTCTAGCTAACAAATTAAAGCAATGTACGCGCCGGGTGCGCGTTGCAGTATGTATTGCTGCGTGGTATCCAGGGCATTTAGTAGGACTATTTAAAGCTTATTGCCTAAGTCCTTCTACCGTAGGATAATATTCCCGTTGACTAGTCTAACGATGCCGCCGTTAAAATTAAGTGGGTTACTTATACTAAGAACCTGCTTTAGCCTTACGAGGAATTTAGCCCCCTTAAGCTAGTTTTCCTCTTGCTGTGAGAAGTGCTTGTTTGAGAGGCTAAGGGTGTTATTAGTCTGCATTCTAATGCAAGTAAATGCTGGGTTTTTATCTATTATAACAAACACACATAAGTTATACAGGGAGGTTATTATCTAGAGTTTTTCTCTATAATATATATGGTATATAGCCTAATAGTAAGTGTTAGCTTTAGTAATTCTATATAGTAGCTTAGTAACGTGCATAATAGTCCTAGTAGGATATTTATCGCGGATCTAACTAGGCAGGTATGCCGACGTGGCTATCGCGGCAATGGATCGAGCTTTTGATCGGCCCTTGCTCATCTTTATAGATCTCCGCCCTATTAGTGACTCCATGGTCGTAGTGGGAAGTCACGAGCCCTCTCAAACCTTCAAACAGTTCGCAGCGTTTGCTGTATTCGACAGGCCACACGTCTATATTATCTCAACACGTAGTTGACTCTAACCGAACTACATGGGCTTTGGCTAACCAAACATCTACCACGGGAAACATGGAAGCTCCTACGCAAAAGATTGAACCCGGGATTTGCGCATTTAATCACTTTATACCGGACATCTTGGACGAGGACCAGATCTTTCTAGGTTATTCCGACTCCGTTTATAACAGTGGGAAGTCCTTTTCACTAGTGAGCCCAACTACGCGGCTTACTTTTGGTATTATCGGCAAGGTCATAATGGAAACCGACCTCAACACTCAGCATGCTACAAAAAAGGACGAGGGTGATCTGACACATCTTTTTAAGGCTCTACCGGACGCATATCAGGCGATGACCATAATTTTCACTTGTGGATTAAATTGATCAAAGAAGAAGAAGGGCTGCGTTGACCAAGCGAATCAACAGCTTGCCACAGGCCGTCATCGTGCACCGCAATCGAATTCCACGAAAGAGGCCCGCACACAAGGACCTAAAGCGTACTTGCCCTGAGCTTGCCAGCCTGATAGTCAACACTGTGGATGAGATGTGATCAACTTCGCACATTCCTCTTTGCGGGCCACGATACCATCAGCGTTCTGCTGTCATGAGCGTCGTACGAGCTTTCACGAGCCTCACATGCCCTGCAAGCCGTTCGCGACGAGCTAGGCCGCCATCTTGGCCCTGACGCCAGCACCACGGTTATACGCGCCCAGCTACTGGGCCGAGAGAGCCCAGTGTAGCAGGTGCCCATACATATCTGCCATTGTCAAACAAACCCTGCGTCTACATCCTCCAGGCGGAACTGCGCGTGTAATACTGCAGGGGTCCGGCTTCAAAGTACGCATGCTCAACGGCAGGCAGCAGTTTCTAGGCGGACTGCTAGCCAACAATTGTCACAGTATTATAGACACCAATTCCGGGTGACAGAAGTGCTATAGAGCGTAGATACTGACATAATCTCCTTAATATACGAACATATTTGGCTAATAGAAAGACAGCACGGACGAGGCAGGTCGGTAGATGGAATGATGGTAGTGGTGAGGTGAGCTATCCCATCCCAAAAGTTGGTGCAGACAAGCGGGACAAGCTAGGTAGCAAGGTGAGGTTGAATAAAAAGAATAGAGAAGAGAAAGGGACCGGGGACTACGGTCCTAATTATATTCAACAAAATGCTCTCGACTCCGGAATTATTATTTTTGCCGATTAAAGGTACGCCTAGGGTAGTCCAGTGTTGGTTGGTGGTGATCTAAATCTTTTACGGCCATCACGTGACGCCGAGCCGGTTATGTGCTTGCTGACCAAATTGTTCGTGTTGTTGCCTAGCCCCTGTGCCGCCCCGTTTCGCTCCAATCCGGCCTAAGCTCTGCCACAAGTGACTAACTCCACGTATGGCGGGATCCACGGCGCATCGCGACATGCACCAATTATCCAACTTCACTCCGCAACATCTGCGACCAGATTCCATCAAGGACAACTTCTTCTCGACCGAATTCCATCAAATTACACGCTTGAATTGATTAAACGACGCCGGCTTGTCAAAATCGACTCCTTTACTGGCGCCTCCGGCGCGAGTTACCGGCCAAATTCTTCTTTCGTTCCAATTCCACGACTGGAGATCGCCCTGCAGGAGTTTCTCTAGGCTACAGCATCTCAATACTACCTAATGGGTGTCATTCGCAAGAAAACCGTGACTAGAGGGGAGGGTGGCGTCAAATACGTTTGCGACGTTTGCTCATCAGACATCACATCAACGGTATGTCGTTACCCATTTCCACCTCAACACCTCCATAATTAGCTCATAACACAATCAAAAATCTGGTGACTAATATGCATGCACTGCAATAGGTTCGCACAAGATGCGCGGACTCAGCATGTGCCGACTTCGACCTGTGTGTCTCCTGCTTTGCGAAGGGAGAGTCTCGCAATACGCATGACCCAACGACACACGAATTCCGAGTCATTGAGCAGAATTCGTTCCCTATATTTGAGCGTGAATGGGGCGCAGATGAGGAATTATTACTGTTGGAAGGTGCTGAGATCTACGGCCTCGGATCATGGTCTGATATTGCCGACCATATCGGTGGATTCCGCGAAAAAGACGAAGTTAGTCATCATTATCTTCAAACATACGTCGACGCGCCGAACTTTCCCCTTCCAAAGCGATGCCGACCAAACGACTGTGAGCTGGCAAATGAGACATCCCGGGAAGAGTTTCAGGCGCAAAAGAAGAGGAGAATAGAGGAACGTCGAGAAAGATCGAAAAGCGCGCCTGCTCTTCAGCCCAAAACGAAACCTACGGCCAGTGTACCTAGTTGTCATGAAATTCAGGGATTTATGCCTGGTCGCCTCGAATTCGAAACGGAATATGCAAACGAAGCGGAAGAAGCAGTGCAACACATGCAATTTGACCCCGGTGATGGTGTAAACCCACGCACCGGTGAAATGGAGCCAGAGATGGAACTCAAGCTCACTGTGATGGATATTTACAATTGTCGACTTACACAACGTGTGGATCGCAAAAAGGTGATTTTTGAGCATGAATTGTTGGAGTACAGAGAAAACACCAAGATCGAAAAGAAGCGGTCAAAGGACGAAAAGGATCTTCTACAAAAGGCAAAACCGTTTGCGAGAATCATGAACCACAAAGATTTCGAAGATTTCAATCAGGGTCTTATCGACGAGCAAAACCTGAGGCAGGCCATCACCCAGCTGCAAGATTGGCGCAATATGAAGATCGGAGATCTCCGCAGCGGCGAAAAGTACGAAACTGAGAAAGCGTCTCGAGTCCAAAAAGCGGTACCGATGGGCTCCATGGACAGAGAAAGACTTGCCACGAACCAGCGATCAAAACAACCAGTGGTGCCAGACCCACCCAGCGGTGCATCGCTTTTGATCGCACCCGAACTGGCAATTCGTCCTGCTGCGCAAACAAATGGCGAAACAGCAAACGGCGACAGCAAACCATTAACAAATGGCCACGGCGACGGCGCCAATGGGATCAACGGAGTTAACGGCCATATGCAGACAAGATCAAGGCACACTCCACAGCCAATTTCCGGAGTGCAGCCGCTCACGCTGAACCAAGACAGCGCCGCAGACCTGCATCTTCTTACGACTGAAGAAGCTAAACTCTGCGAAGTTATTCGGTTACAACCTAAGCCATACCTGATGATCAAAGAGCAGATTCTCAAAGAAGCACTCAAGACGAATGGGACTTTAAAGAAGAAGCAGGCTAAGGAGATCTGCCGCCTTGATTCGCAAAAAGGTGCCAGGATATTTGACTTTTTTATCAATTCAGGTTGGCTGGGGAAAGCATAGTGCCGAATTATATGTTTGTGTATAGTTTTTGCAAAGTGACGAGGAATGGTGGTTGGCGGCCAAGTTTGTACATCTTGCTTCTTGCAGCCTTGGTAAGTTGGGAACTCGAGTTTGGTGGGGAGCGTTGTATTTGATGACATTGTTATGATGCGTATTCGGGACTATGGTGTATTATGGGTACAATCCTTGGAGTTTTGGAGAGCGTATGACATCCAACATGTGAAGAGAGCACAATTGACATTGTTATTTATTACTAACAAAATGCAAGTTTGCGTGATATACATGTGTGTTGACTGCTAACGCAGGTGACTGGTCGTAACGGGACGAGACCTTGTTGAAGATCAAAACCACATAAGGAAAAAAAAAAAAAAAAAAAAAGGCTAGCAAAGGATTCAAATTTCATCAGATCATCATCACCGTGTTACGGCGAAAATGAAATAATCACAATAACGATGGATTCATCGTCTACTCAGGCAATTTTTCCGAGCCACGCGCTTTCACAGATCCCGAGTGGTTAAAGTGGGTCCGGGTCTGCTCTGCAGCACTGTTTTGGTCCGAGCTTCGCCTGATTAACACTCTGGGTTCAACTCAAATGTCCTCTCTCACACTCTCATGCCCAACATCATCCTTTTTTCCTCTCCATTCATGGGCATTGTAAAACCCATTACCAAGTTCTCATCCGCAACGACCCACACAATGGCAACCATCTCAAACCTACGCCGCATATCCGCCAAGTCGCTCTCCGAGAAGATCATCTCAGAGCGTGACTCACCGAACCCAAGCTACGCTATCATCGATGTAAGAGATGACGGTATGTACAGTACTTTTACTCACGCAACGTCTCAGCGTGTCAACCCCAAGAGACAATTGCGACGTAGTTGTAGTTATAGAAGAGGACCGCAAGTGCTAACATAGAGACAGATTACATTGGCGGGCACATCAAGGGCTGCACTAACATCCCGACCATTCAACTTGATGCCATGATGCCTACTCTTGTGCGAAAGCTCAAGGACAAAAAGACGGTTGTGTTTCACTGCGCATTGAGTCAGCAGCGGGGTCCAAGTGCAGCTCTGAAATATCTTCGCGAGAAGGACGAGCTGTCGAAGAGGCTGAACGTGGAGGGGGAAACAGCTGGGGCCGTGGAGCAAGAGATTGTGGTGTTGGACAAGGGGTTTGTTGGTTGGCAGCAGGATTATGGGGCGGATGAGAGGTTAACGGAGGGATATGTCAAGGATATTTGGGAAAACTACTGACGTTTTGTTGGTTGGGGACATAATGTGTGCGAGTCAAGGGATTTTATCGGTTGGAGGGATGAGAGTTTGACGGGTGGGTATGGTGAAGGACACCCGGGCAAATCACCGATTTCGTCGGCTGGTGGCATGCTGTGTGCGAGTGTTTGGGTGTTTCATGGCTTCATGGTCACTGCTTTTATTGCGCCACTTTGAAGCTGTTCGGAAGGCAGTTTCCAATACCTTGTTGTTTACGAGGATCGACTGCAGCACACTAGAAATCATTGCTTTCGTACAAGCCTGTCCAGAGCGGCTCTGCTGAACCGGGGAATAATAGACACAAAGATGGCCACCATACCTAGATACTCAAGTAACTATGAGCTAAATTCCAGTCTGCTGCGATTCAACTTGGCAATCGACCAGCTCCTCATCAAGCACTGCATTGGGAAGTCACCATTCCAGAAGTTTCATTCGCAGGTTACTCAACGGAAACAACGATCTTGAGAGGCTTCGCAATCATGAGTGGTTGCCTCACAAAGCTAAGGCTATCCGGCGGTACTTGCCTATGCTTTCGTCAATATAAACCACAGTAACGCGCTATCCACGACTGGAGACGAAGGAAGAGCAATGGGGCCACATTCAGGAAGGAGAGTCGGTTGACACTATATGTAAACTGACCTGGCCATGGCACAGCCTAATTGTTCTTCTCGTCTATCATCATCTTCATCGTTAAGTTTTCAGCCGGATCCGAATATTTACATCTATTACAATAATCAGCGCCAAATTGTCCCCCGGTAACTCTTCCGCAGCACCTCACCTGCTCGTCGCTCGTCGCTCCGGAATCGCACACCATGTGGGACGATATTTTCTTCGTCGGGCTCATCGTATCTTACTCCTTGGTTGTCTAGATGCTACACCGCAGAGCGGTAAGAGCCACCAATTTCAGTGTTCTGGGTCTCATGATACTGACATGGAGACCATGCAGCAACTAGATACACTGTTTGAGCGGCCAAATGGACGTTTACTTGTCGACTTCATCCTAATTTTATTGTACTTCTGGCTTTTCTAGGAGCTGCACCAAAGTTTAGTAAGAGCTCCCCTCAATCGATGCTGCATGTTTTTTTTTTATCACTCACATGAGGTTATGCAGAAGGTAGGCCAGGTCAGGCAGCCATATGAATCTGTAACCATCCCACCACCGCCTTCAACTACCATACGGTTGCCTGTGACTCTGCGACGGACACTATCTTCCACAGACGTGTCTCCACGAGAATTATAACTGAAGCAATGGTATGAGGGGATGGGGGATGGGGGATTGGGGACACGGAGAAGACTTAGCGAAGTGGAATGTTCTAGTGCTACTTGTCAGCGACTTCATCCACTTTTCGTTTTATTTTGTTTTGCCCCGTGAAGGTTTGACTGTAGGTGACTGCAGACGGATTACCGGACATAAAAAATGTGGCGTCGGCAATCTCGTTTACAAACACGCCTTGATGTCTGTACCATCCATCTACGTGCGATTTCTGATACAGCTGGTCGTACTGGAGCCAAATAGCGCCGAGCCAGTGGACCACAAACATCTACGGAATATGGGCTTCTTCTTCCCGGTTTGTTTGTGCCGTGCCAGGTTCCACGTGAAGTGTTGTTCCTGGCTACTATTGACTGCCGAGCATAAGTGGGTCTGTTACGCACCAAGTGTCCGAATGACCATTGATTCACGCGTATTGGCCCTGGCGCCGTTGGCCAGTAATGCTGGCCCCGGTTGCGGCGCTTTCCAGTGACGAACAATGCTTGGATTGTTTGGGCCGCTTGGCCGCCGTCAAATTTGTTTCCTTGAATTTCACCGTAATATTAATAGTGCTCATGACCTGTGCATCACGCTGCTGCTGTTCTTTACTTTTCTCCTCTTTGTTTGTACATTCGACTGGCCGTTATAGGAAACTCTAAATCTCTCCTAGGATCTGCCACAGATCTGTTTTGCCCCGCCACCCCTCCTTGCAACAGATAAGCCCCACGATGCGCTGAGGCGTCGTTGGACAAGACAAAAAAACACAATCACCACCCCAACCACCACCGCCACACTACTACCTGCTACTACGTCTGCCTCTGCTACTGCCGCTGCCGCAACACAATCGGATAGTCGCGAAGATGGGATCGCAAGGGGAGCAAGCTGTGAATGGCAAGCCAGATATTGCTAGTAAGTTGGGTGGTGGCTCAGGCAGAGGCAGAGGCTGGCAAACTGACGGTATGCAGATTTAGGATTTACTCCCATGGTCAAGGTTTCTGGAGAATGGCAGGTCGAAAAAGCCCTTGATGCGATTCCTGGAGGTGCTCCTGTAGCAAATGGCCAGTCGCCACTTGCTTTTTTCCACATGATTGAGCGACTCAAAACGACGAAGCGAGAGGGATGGCGAAGATTCGGCATTGAGAGGTAAGAATTCAACACCGCCAACCCCCCGCCCACCCTTCCTTCAAGGAAAGCATTGGTAGACGACAAGCGACGTTCTCTAACTCCCTGGCTCTACAGAGGCGAATCCATATCCGACCATATGTATCGCATGTCCATCATCTCCATGTTCGCTCCTCCGACGCTGGCGGCACGGCTTGATCTACATAAATGCATGAAGATGTGTCTCATCCACGACATGGCCGAGCTCCTGGTCGGCGACATCACGCCCGTCGACGGCGTTGCTAAGCCTGAAAAGAACAGACGAGAAAGCACAACAATGGATTACCTGACCAAGAACTTATTTGGAAACAAGAATGATGCCGCTGTCGGTCAAGAAATCAGGGCCATCTGGGATGAGTACGAAGACAGCAAGACGCTGGAGAGCCAGTACGTCCACGACATTGACAAGATGGAGCTACTGCTGCAGATGATGGAGTACGAGAAGGGCGCGAAAGGCACACTTGATTTGGGCGAGTTTTCGTACGTGAGCAGTAAGATGACGTTACCTGAGACGAGGGCTTGGGGGGAGGAGCTGCTGAGGGAGAGGGAGGCGTTTTGGGGAGCAGAGAAGCACGTAAATGGGGAGAAAGGGGTAGATGGTGGAGTGGAGAAAGACAAAATGAAGATGCAGGATGAGTATTACGCGCGAGATTGAAGAGACGGGTTGGGAAATTTGGTGTGATTGGCAACTAGATCGCGTTCGGTTTTTTTGGTTTTTTTTGTTATTGCCGAGCGGAGACCATAGATTGTGCAAGCAAAACACGGTTGTGTGGATGCTGCGGTATTATGTATTGCGGGTTAAGGACTCAATAGTTGAGAACTGTGTGTTGAGCAAATAGACTTTCTCTTGTGGTTATACGAGGTACATTAATGTCATTCGCGGTGTAGCTTATGTGGTACACTAATAAATCATTATATACAGTGGGAGGTATAGTTAGAGTATTTGCACATCTGTTGGTGAGGAGAGCAATGGAGACGAGTAAACATTTTATGCCTTCCACTGTACGTATCCGACTGGACATGGAACAGGCGCGGCTAAGAGGCATCCCTCTCATTCCGGCTAGAGACGAGTGAGAGGTCAATATTTCTCACGGAGAGTGTAAAGTCTTGCCATGATACGGAGTATCGTGTGGCGAGATGCAACAATTTTACTGCCACTACGGAAATGAAATTGGGGTTGGCAATACTGTGCTCGCCAAGTAAATTACCATCCGTCGCCCCGGGCAACTGGCCCCGATGACGATTGGACCCTGACCGGATGTTGCTCTGGTGGGCAACGCTCCTCCAACCGGAGTCCTGGGAGAGCCTTCCCCACCACCAAGGACAGTTCCCAGCGCCTCACGAACTGCTCTAAGCCAGGCGTCCTAGCGGATGGTGGCCCAGGTCCCCAGGGCATCGTCTCTGGAGTAGTTACGCCCACCCATGCTTGCTCAATGTACGGAGTACTCCGTACTACGTAAATACTTTCAACGCCTAGTCTCAGTGGCTACAAGCCTCAATTCATCCCCTTTTGTCGCGACTTGGCGAGCAACTTCACAGTAACTACCAGCCATCCATCATTGTATTGTCTTGAAAGTAGACCCTTTTCTGCAGCAGCACGACTCTCCCAAAATTAGCACAGCTACGCCGTCTTTTATTTCATGCTGTAACCAGTTAGTTACATACCATACCTGATCGGAGCGTCCCGCGCCTCGTGCCCCGTGCCCCGGCGTCGATTTCAAGTTCACCGCCTTAGCCACAGGCCGTTTCTAGCTTCGAATTTTCCTCTTAAGATTCCTTCCGCTGCAGGGACACACCGCTATTGGGGGTTTCTTTTTTTTTTTTTTTTTCAAATAGCTTTACTGGGATTTTTGGGACTGGCTGCCTTGCTGGTTCGGGGTAGCCCTTTATTGTGCTGCGACGACAAACGACACGCGACTGGCTACGGATCTCGTGAATGATTGGGGTCACGAGCACGCTGTGCGCAACGCAGTTCGTTCACACCACCACCGCCACATTTCGGGCCAATCTCGCCAACAATCGACAGGCTGTGTGAATGGGAATACTCGTGGGACCGGGCCTGACTGTTACTTTTGGCTGCATTCTTGCTTGCCCCGCCGATAGCACACCAGCTGTGCTCTTCGTATAAGCTGCATCGCGAGGACCTGCATCATCCTGCCGACATTATACTTACGCAGCGCCTGAAGCTGCGTTTCCGCGACAAGCATCATTCGAACAGCGTATAGCATTTTTCTGGCCATGCGATTTCCGTGGCGAAAGGTTGAAATTTGGACGACTGCTTCAGCTATTCTCTAGCCCTAATCATTTCATTGATTCAGCGTGTCACGGCTGAATCCGGCGACGACGACAACGGCGACGACGACGACCGACCGACCGACCGACCGACCCGAAGCGTCTCGCAATACAGCTTACCGGTGAATCACTTCTCAAAAACAAAACATGACCATGTCATCTGGCTTGCACATGCCGGGGGCATTTCACACCGAGGGAATCCACCAGGGCCTCTTTCGCCCGCCAGGATCACCCGCATCGAGCTCTGGATATCTACCGCCTGCTCGACCGGCCGCCGAAGCACCCACACCGAAGCGCAAACGCATCCGCGACAACGGCAGCACAGCTCTTTTAACACCTGGGAGACATGTTGGAAATCACGGCCGGGCTTACACACTCGCGGGGCAGCTCGACACGCCACTAAGCGGACCTGCAGACAGCGAATTGCTCGGCGAGAGCATGTACTCCGATTCCGACTACAGGAAAGCGCTCGGGTCGAAACGATCTCGCGACGATGTAGATGCCGCCGACTCGAGCGGTCCTACTCCCCTGTTCAACCTGCCTGCTCATCCCAATCACCAATCCCCAGGCTGGAGCACGTTGGCGTTTAGCACATTAGGCGGCGTGGTGGGGAAAGTTTGGGAGTTTTGCAAGACCGGTGCTTTCAAGGGATTTTACGCCGGTGGGGGACGCGGCTTCGAGATGCAGCCGGGAGAGGGTGTGTTGCCCGATGGATCAATACCCGATCAAGCGTGGCATTTAAACGACGATTACGACGAGAATCAGCATCGCATCCCCGGCCACTTTCCCCAGGTCGAGGGCGATGACCAGGGCATTGCGGAGGAATCGTATCTTCCTAGCGGAGCATCGACACCGTCAGCACCGGCCGCAAAGAGACGGCAGACAGCACCGGTGGATGAGTTGGGCAGAAACTGGGTCATGGTCAAGGATCACGCAGCTGAAGACACAAGGACCTCCAGCACGCCTCGAAGAACGTCAACGTATATGCCATCTCCGAGGAACCGCAACCAAGGTCCATCCGTCGTCACAGGACGCCGCATATCTACACCGAATCAGCGGCGCGTCTCAAGTAGGCTTGCCAGCGCAGCTTCGTTCCGCGCATCACCACGGACCAACGGTTTCAACACCTCTCCACCCTCCACATTGGAGCCTCCACGTCCCGCCTCTTCGGCGTCGTTCGCCTCGCCCCGCTCCCTCTCGCCCACCAAGTTCTCCAGCATGACTCCGACCATAGTCGCCAGCTCGGGATCACCAACACCAGGCACGTCCCGAGGTCACAGCCGCAGACGGTCGCTCAACCATCCCTCTCACCAGTCATTTACGCACAGCCGCACACACAGCAGTGCCTCTACAGCCTCCAGCCGAGGGGCCCAGCCAGATGATATCGACAACAGTCCCCGTCTTACTGCAGAAGCAAGACAACTAGCAGCGCGGAGACAGCGAGAAGAACGCGATACGGACGTTCGAATGGCAACCTTTAATAAGCAGCTTCAAGATATGATACGGCAGGGGAAAGAAGCCTTAAGGACTACAATAGAAGTAGACGGCGAGGATGGCGGCTGGGAGGATTACTGAATTTCTCTTTTACTGTTCTGCTTTACAATATGGTAACGATACCCAGGGCTGCTTCGGGATTGGGGGAGGGAGAGATGCAATCGAGCGATGAACATGACATGTGCTTGTTAGTAATTGTTCAGCTTTACTTTTCATTTGTTTTTTTTTTGGTTTTTTTTTTTGGGAGCGCCTGGGAGGCCGGGACGGTCACGGCATAGAGATGCCATGTTTCTCGGGACAAGGCAGGAAAAGGGGATTGAGGAGCATCTATCGGTTGGATTGGTAGGCAAGCTAGGCTTAACAGCATCATAATGAATGAGATTGCTTAACCTGCTATTGATGAATGGGTGGTCGATGATGTAAGAGTTGAGTGGTAACTGGTGCGTTTGGAGGTGTGAAGGCCCCCCCCCCCCCCTTCTTTGGTGTTACCGTTGTGCTAAGTTATGCATAGAGATAGACCGGACTCGGCGCACACACATGGATCCCAGTTAGCTGACGCTACTGGAAGAATCTTATTGGGCTTGGGTCCGCGCGAAATTATTGAAGGACCGTGATGGTCGTTTGTCTACTCCGTATTCATTCAATGATTCATTCAGTCATTAAGTATAAGACAGCGCTAAGTATAGATTTACAAACGACCTTTACCCTATCCTACCCCTTCTTCCAGATGCGCTTCATAGGAATGTCACTCCAACTCGTCGTGGCACTCCCCGCATCCATCTCAACACTGCTCGTCTCATCGTACGACGTCCCCATCCACTTCCGGTCCGTCGTCGTGGTGGTAGTCTCCTGAGCGGCGCCCGCGCCCGCCTCCGACCCGGTGTTGCCCTCGGACTCGAGCCCCCATTCCAGGCTCGTCTCGACCAGGATGCCTCCCATACGACCACGACCACGACCATCCACATCCACATCCGACGACTCATTCCCGTCTGGTAATCGGTAAAACGCACTGCTGTCCCTGTCGGAACGTCTCGTCGACTCCGCTGTCACCCGTAGGGTCTGGGGCGTGACAAAGCTGGGGAGCGCCATGTCGGCGTCGGCGCCGCGGCTGTCGGACCGGTTGGACAGTTTGGAGAGCTTGGCGTCGCGCGAGGAGGAGGAGGAGGAGGGGCCTTGCCCGGTCTTGGAGGCGGATTGGGAGAAGCGCGAAAAGTTGAAGATCTTGGTGAGGCCGAGCTTGGAGGAGGCGAGGCGCACGATGGGCCGCATGGTGGGGAGGCAGGCGGAGATGATGCCCGCGGACATTTCGATCTGGGACCACACGAGCAGCGGGGTGAGGGTGTAGGGAATGTCGTGCTTGGAGTAGTTGAAGAGGACCCATGTGCGGAAGGATGAGGCGAAGACGGCGCTGGTGAGTCGTTGGGTTAGCCAAAAGCATAGGAGACGTAGATTTGGGTTTTCGGGGGTTAGGGGTTTGGGAGGACGGAAGAACTATGGCCTTCTGACGAACGATGAAAGGGGGGAGAGAGAGAGAGAGAGAGAGAGTGTGTGTGTGTGTGTGTGTGTGTGGAAACTCACAAAAACCCCAGGCCAAACACCAGCGTCAAGCCAATCTTCTCAAACTTCTTCAGCTGCAGCCTCCAGATCTGCGGAATCGGCAACAGCAGGATCACAACGTCGGAGAAGATTGTCGAGCTGGCATTCGCCAGCCAGACGCCCAGCTCGCTCACACAATGGCCTGGTATGGGCGGCCGCCACAGCTTCTCGACAGGGCTGCAAATGAAGGAGAAGAGGAAGGAGATGCAGACGGCCCAGGTGACGACGAAGCAGCCCACCCCGATGGTCAGCTTCTTGAAGAAGGGGAAGTGGAAGATGCGGTAGTACATGAAGAGGAGGCTGAGCTTCGTCCAGCACAGGTTCCACACATAGATGATTTCGGTGATGGTGAGCCACCGCCGGATCTTGACGATGCCCTCCTCCCCGACTGTCTCGGCGTGGTAGCCGACGCCTTCGATGAACATGGCGAAGCCGATTCCCACGACGGCCCAGTTCCATACCTATTGAATCGGAGGGGGGGGCGGGTTAGCACTCTGTGGGTATTGTATTTGGCGAGACGTCTTGCCTGCCGTGCTATGCCATGCGCACGCATGAAGCTCACGGCGAGTTACGAACGCGTGGTGCTTTTCATGATGCCACTGGGATGAGGGGGATGTCTTCCACGCACCATCGAAAACATGATCAGATAGTCGTCCCACCACAGCTTCTGCTTCCGTATCCTCCGGCACACGATCCTCGCTATGATAGCCAGAGCCGCCAGAGTAACCATCCAGGCGACTGTGAGAATTAACCATGTTCGCAGCTGCTTCGGCTCCGAGTGCGGCACGCCCGAGACGTACGAGCCCTCCAGCTCGCCCATCTCTACCGTTGCGGTTGCTGCTGGTGCTGGTGCTTGTGCGGCACCACCCGTTCTCACAATTTAACAACAACAAGAACAACAAAGTATAGCAAATGCTGTGGAAAAAGCAGAAATGGCTTTTGCGTCTACATTCCCGCCGGGGGACATGGAGATGTGGAAACGTGGAAACAGGCAGTCGGATAGTACTAGGTGAGAACCATAGAGTCCAAGCTGGGGTATGGAGGTTGGGCGGGTGGGTGTATTGTATTATCGTTGAGCAGACCAGTAACCATAACGGCTGGGACTTCCATTTCCATACAGGAATTTAACCTTCGTACGGTTCTGTGCCTGTGCGTGGAAGAGACTATCCCGGGGTAGCGGCTAGCAACCAAGTAAGTAACTAACTAATCTACAAATTAATAATGACAGCTTTCTATAGATGCGGAGGGCTGCAGGAACTTGCGGCTAGAACAGGCAGGGAACAGGGGTGGGTGGATGCCATAGTACGATTCATGAAGGCCGTTTAGCCGCATTGGAGAACGAGTCCCGTCTCTTCTCTTCCCCCGTCGTCTCGGGTTGGTTCTGCGAGTTGGCCGGCAAAGAGGCAGTCTGTCGAGAAACCCAGACCAGATCAGACTAGACGAGGCGTTTGGACGTTTTGGCATGTGCAGCGGTGGGGGTCGAGTGGACCGGTCGGCTGACACTAACTAACTCCTCCGTAGCTGACTTGAACAGAGTACGGAGTAGAAGAAGAAGAGAAGGAGATTGGCTTTAGCTAGTTCTGGCCGGGGCTTCGCCATGACTAGCAACCAGCTGGCTGTCTGCTTGTCCGAGCCTGTGATAGTGTTGTATTATTGTATGTGAATGTTCTATGCGGGGTGGCCAATCACGGGATGGGATGGGATGGGATGAGAATACTCCGTGCGGCGTAACTAGTGACTGCTGCACATGAATAAAAGTGTAATGAACGGCTTTCCAGGGCTTTCATACCGATATATGGCTTCTTTGCGCTGCCAGGCCTGCGCTGCCCGCCCCACAACCAAACCGTCAGGGCGGCGGCATCAGCTAACTAGTCACCTAGTACACCGTGGTTAGTTCGAGTACGGACGAAAGAAAGCATGAACAACAACGGAATTGTCGCTATTTGCGCATGCTTGCATTGATCCAGCCGTTTTACCTATCGTAGCCTCCTCGGCCGGTAAGAGCATTCAATTCCGACCATCCCAGAATATCATTGTCGGATAACCCGCAAAGCACAGCCAGACCAAGTACGGCAGTGCAGGAGCCGGGATGTCCGCCATCTCATTCACATGCATTTCTGCATCTCGCCGCATCGGAGGCTAAACAGCCTCCTGGACACGCCACCTGCTCCGGACCAAAGGCACCGCGCGTGGCTCATGCTGAACATACATATGCACGGAAGTATCTGCACATGCATCCCCCGTCACTTTTGGATTAGAATCGTCCGGAGCTGACAGTCAGACAACGAACTAAACGCGTGCGTGTTTCTCACAACTTCAACTCCAACTCCTCCATCGGGTCTCCAGGGCCTGCTGGTGCAGGGCTCTGGGCTGAAACTAGCTGCTAGCGTGTTGCTCTAGCATGAGACAAACACTCATAGTACTATTGCAGAGTGCTTAGTTGATGACTAGCAAGACAGAGCGACCTTATGGAGTGCTGGAGCGGGGGGTTGATCAGCGACGAAGCTATGGAGTACGGAGTACAGCTATTGCAAAATGCAAGATTAGCCGACTGAGCCCTGTTCAGCATCGTATCCCCCTGTGTGCAGGGCATTGCCGCGTGACGGTTGAATGGTTTGTTTGAGAGTCCCCGTTGTGGGTATTTTGTTCCGTGCAAGACGATATGCAAGCTTGTTGAAGTTTCGTGCAGCCCACAATCTATTTCGTATCGCGGAAATAGGTATATTTCTTGATTTTGAGCGTCAACGAATATCAACAAGGCAGTTGTGAGTGTCCACCAACACATTGCAGTATCTACCAACAGCTTGTTAGGTTTCATTGAGCAGATACACTTTGGCAGAGACCATGATCTTTTTCGTGGTCAGCTCCGCCGTGGCAGATATCCGCAAAAGCAGAACATGGCGTTCCCCACACTGACGATACTACAAAGTAACCACTTAGTTGCCAAATTAGGAAGACAGCCCCGTGGCCGGCAGACATGCACAAGACGATCGTCGTCGCAGGGTGATCAGGGGTTACAGCGTTCGGGCAGTTACTGAATTGGCTTTAGGGAGAGTAACCTGCTAGGCGTGATGGGTTTCATATTTGGTACAACTCAGGATGGACTACGGAGTACTCCATAGTTATTTCTCGATCGTTCATTCTAGCTTGCTTGCCTGCTTGCTTCTAGCATTGCACTACGCTGCTCGTTGCTTTGTGATACTGTATTCAGAAGTAAGTAAGCGGGCCAATGCAAAAGGGTTAAATACCGGCTTGAAACCTGAGCGGCAGGATTTAGCACAGCATCATTGAAAACCGTTGATAGCTGAACACGCGATCAGGGCGCCGCATTGTAGCATCTGCAGTCCGAAATCTTAGATATCCTTGCTATGAACCTGGCATTCATGTTCATAGTGAAAAGAATGGTTGGCGTCTCGAGACGGACTTTGTTTCTGCGCCGACGACCAGCTGAAGCCCTATCGTGCATCAACAAATTGGATTATTCCGCGTCAGCCAGAATCTGTGACTGACCGCTCGGGTCTTCAAGCCCGACATGCATGTTCCGCGGCTTCTCATGCATCAAATGCGTCGCCACCTAACTCGAACGGAAGATCTCTGACAGCCATGAATTGTAGCATGATGGTTGCCGAATATATGCAACTGTTCAGGCAAAATGTATTGCTGCTTTCATGCAATGCATCCAGGGGCCGGCCCTCATGATGGACCACTGGTTTCTTCTCTAACAACGCATCTGCAGCTAACTCCTTTGCGGGGTAAAAGCGCCGAAACAAAAGTGCTTGACCTGAGCTCTAGATGTCAGCTGCATAGCTAGCTTGTTTGGCGATTTTGACGTGCGCCATCTTGATGGTTGAACGCCATTATTAGCAGTAGGCGTAAAGAAACGTGGTGTATACCTGTTTGGCTAGTCCGTTAAGATGATTAACCGTGGCGTGGATATATGCTTGACGGGTTGGAGGTTCATGATGATGTGATTGGACATGGAAACCCTGGCGCAGAGATTTCGGAGATTTTCAAGGTCAGGCCCTTGTGGGACATTGTGTTAAGGTTGATGGCAATGGTTGGTGGCAGAATGCGTGCTGCGGGGATGACATTGAGGTTATCGAGCTAAATCATCTGACATTCTGAGCTATCTGCGCGGATTCATTTGCAATTTTGCGCAAGTCTTCCTTATTTCTCTTCGTTAGAAATGACCGCCGCGAAGCTGCACCAGCGATTTTAGCAACGATCAAGTCTTGAGTTGTTTGGATTGGAGCACACTGGATGAAGCCTCATCTGCTGAAATAAGCCATACGAGGCTTGCGTGTCATAGGGCTGTTATCAAAACGGCCATACCTAACTTTAGTAACCGTTTGAACGTTTCACAACATGCACATGTGTCGACGCGGCTGCATCCGCTAGAAAAGAAAGAAAATCCTTCCAACCAACACCAACATCACCACCCCGACGTACATCTCAATAGCGCGGAATGGCCCAGCCCTTAAGCCAAGGAACAGACTCATCCGCGCGGGTGGTCCAGAAGGGGCAAAGTCCAAATAGTGCGGCCAGATAGTTTTGCACCGAGCAAATCCACTGCGGCGGCCTAGACCCAAGTGTCAACGACAAGGCGTACGCGCAGGCGAAATAGTGTCGAGCTACGGGACGAATCTAAGCCGTAATAGCGGCTGAGACTGATGACTGCTTTTCAATGAGAGGGGGGCTAGGACATGACCTATCTTGGGTAGCACGTCAGCGTTCTCTCGTGAGTGACCTACACAGTGCAACTTATCGGGTGCAATACATTCTGGGTCTTACGCGTGTGCGACAATGGTGTGGGCATACTGAAGACGTACGAAACAGATGTACTGATGGTAAGGCAGGTAGGTTGCTTTACTCGATGTCGTAAGCAGAGTCGTGATTACAAAACCCCGTGACTATAAGTACGTACCTTCCGCGGTACGCCGTACTTGTCAACGGCGGTGTTAATACCCGACGGATGTCCCGTCGCTCGACCTTTTTATGTTGAAAGCACCTTCTTCAGGATCGAGAAGGTCTGTCGGGCCTTGTTGCTTGTGTGCTGTCCCTAAAATACATCTTATTTAATGTTTCGCACGGAGCACTTCGTAGCCGCCCAGGCTGCCTAAGAAGGATAAAATATGGTAGGCAGTCCAAAAGACCAAAGACATGACGAGGCCATCGTAACAGGCTAGCAAGTTGGTTACGGAGTAGTTACTCCGCAATCCCAATCGGGTCAATGCGCGGCAGTTGTTGGGCAAGTGCCGCCAAGTCGGTGAGACTGACGGTGAACAGAATTGCCTGCCGTTTGCTTGGCAATACTACGGAGTACTCATGTACGGCATGCGATTGAATGCTGTGGCCATTTGAGTCTTTCGCTTGGCAGCTGATGTATGTGTGCAGCAAGAACCTAGTATGGACCGTACAGCGAGAATTATAAGCCGCCAGATGAAAGAAAAAGGGAAGCGCTGTGCGGCACCCCTTTTGTACCCCGTCAACAGAATAATTTGCGTTATGACCTTATGCAGCGATTTATATATATTTCTACTCTATATTTTCACGGAGTACTTTTTTTTTTTTTTAACTTTATTATATGTTATTCTCTTTTAGCTCTGCTTATAGAGTATTCCCCCACAAAAAGGGGTGCCGCTTCAACGCATAAGGGGTGCTGTACAACGCTCCCAAGAAAAAGGGGTTAAGTATTCCGTAAGTGGGTGTTGAGCTCTCAGCTGCCAAGGTACTCCGCACTAAGCAGGTGAATGCGTGGGGGTCCCGATGAATGCCAAGATGATGCTGATGCTAATGTCAGCTGCATCTACGGAGTACTATCACAGAGTAAACTACTCCGTACTCCGTACAATGTCCAATGTCAACATCCTGCTTTGAACAAACGACAGATCGACTCATTCAGCGAATCCTACGATGCCATCAATCCGCCACACGATGGATGGAGCGTCGGCTGCCATAAATACGTGCATACTGGGTTCTACCTCGACCAATCTGTAGCAGTACTCGCCGACAGTGTGTTGTTCTACAGCCGTTATGATCTTCTCTAAAGAACAGTTCTACGCGAAGTCGAATACGCTGCTCCATATCGAGTAACCAACAGTTCAGTACTCCGTAATTGCAAAACCGCTGTGGTGAAAATTTACTCTATACGGAGTACGGAGTAGAAATGAATGCATGTTGAGACACCATATTTTTGCTTTTTAGGTGTTTATTTTGGGTGGTCGTGGCAGGGAACTTGTGAGACAAAAGCTATTTATTGTCAGCTATCTACTCCATACTCCGTAATTATCGACCGATTGCGCCCAGCCAAATGAACGAATGCTTTTCCTTTGCAAGTCCCTCGCCGCCCAAAAGAAACGCCGTTGATCAAATGCAACCACCATCAATCCATCAGATGATTTCCACCCTCTACTCCGTACTCGCAAAAGAATTCAAAGGACTAAGTCCAAGACCACAGGTAGGCCAGGACAGACTTGCTTTTTCCGCTGTGCTCTGCGTGCTGCACCCCCGAATACAATATAAATAACTCCTCCGTAATGTCCTGGCCCCCTCATTTCTCAGAACCCCCCCCCCCCCAAGTGAGACATGTAATCTCCCACCAACCCCATCCGCTACACAAAGACCGCCTGCGTCTGACATGCGCATGGACAGACAGCACGGCAGCGAATAACCCAGAGAACAAAGTAGCAGCACGGACACACCAGACCGAGCAGTCCCAATCCAATCCAATTCGATTTACGGAGTCACTAGGAGTATAAGGGCCGCCGTTTCCCGCCGCAGATCCTAATCGACCGGCTCAGAGACAACGCCAATCATTTGTTTCTAAACTCTCTGTCATTCCATCATAAGCCGTCGATCTTTTTTCACCTGCTTCACTTTTCGGATTGTTTCTGGCCGAGTCTCCCGGGCTTTAGTAATACGTAACGCCGTTCCTTATTACTTTCTATATTCCAACATGAAGGTCAGTCACCACCGCTCCGTATATCGATACACCGTTACACCCCCTCCCCTTTTCTCCCTACGTTTGCACAGTCAAAACTGACATCCAGCCAGTTCGCACTCTTATCTCTCGTTGCCTTCGCCATCGGCACCTCTGCCGCTCCCACCGCCGACACCGCCGTCTCCTGGAACCGCAACTTCAAGTGTCCGAACGCCTACCAGCAGCAATTCTGCCGTGCCTCAAACGTGCACTCGCGGTGCGTGAATGGCCGGTTCGAAAGTGATGCGAAGGATACATGTGGCACCTGCTGGTGCACCTAGGCAGTGTGCTTTCACTCTTGTACATGTGTGAATGTATAAACAATCCTGGGGCTAGCCATTGTATCGCCTACCACACCCAGCTCGCTGCGGCATGGAACGTGACCGGGCACAAACGAACAACTCCCCTACAAGATCCCGGCCGTCATGGAGCATCAATGATCTATTTACTTATGAATGATGGAGGGGCATATCTATATATGAGCACGGCTTATGTGTAACGTATCGCATATTTTAGCGACTGGTGGATATCTCTACTTTGGCTTCAGCGCTTTCCTTCTGTTAAGCTTAAAGAGACATGCTTATTTCATACCGAAATTACGAACTTAAATGTGAGAAAGATGCCACACGTACACAAAGACGTACCACCTGCGTACGGCAAACTTTGAAAGGTAATGAAAGATTGCACCAGCATGTGCGCCGTACCGTCAACATGCACGCCGCCGATATTTATCAATCTTGGGACCGGGATTCAGCCGACACTTTTCCAAAGAAGCACGACCAAACTCATCTTGGGTACAGCTGTAAATATGTCCGAGATGGGTTCTTAGATACACATTCCTTTTCCTACACCAAAACAGAAAGCGCGCTTTCGAGCGCAGGTATCATGTCTAAAATGCACCAAGACCCAATGCCCAAACGCCAAATTGCAAATCGTCCATTATCGTCACAATCCTCGTGATATGCTCCTCGTGTATAATTCACAAGTAAACCGCTCTGCCCTTGCCCATTCAAACCCATGTCTATGCTATGTCGCTGTCCATGCTGGAGACTCAATTTGGCTTAAGAAGCATGCCAACGTCGTTTAGTTGTACACTGTTCATCGCAGGTGGTGCACCTCGATCTATCCGTCCCCATCCAGCGCCCCAAGTTGGGAGCTGTTGCTGCTGAGCGTTCTGTGGTGCCGACTCAGCGTCCGAGGGTGTGTCGGATCTGCGGTTGCGCAGAGCAATTTCGTTGGAACCATCACTGCCGATTCGCGCCTTTCGGCTTCTCCGCCAAAATTTCGCTCGTTGCTGGCGTACGTTCTCGGCAATAAGCTCCGGTGACGCCATGATGCCGACGTGAGGGGAGCGTCGACTCTGACCGAACTGGCCGACGTGGGCCCGAGGGTACGCAAATCCGGCGGCCTGTCCGCCATGAAACGGGTTCCAGCTCCGCAACCGCGGGGATCCTAGGCTGATGCTGCCGTTGCAGCCCGCGTTGTAACTCGTCCGGGATTCACCAGATAACTCCTCCAACGTTAGCCCTTTCGTTTCGGGTATGAGGAGTGATACCAGAGTACCGAGGAGCATAAATAGAGCAAAAAGCTTAAGCAGCCGATCAAGGAACGGCGAACAAGCATTGCCGGCGCATCCTGGGGTTTGGCCGTCCTTCAAGATGGGAATGCTGATGACTTGAGCAACAATAGCTCCTATTTTGCCCATGGCTGCGGAAAGGCCATGTCCAGTCGAACGGTATCGCGTGGGGAAGCACTCGCCAGGCACAACAAAGGTAGTTGTGTTGGGACCTGCGTTGAAGAGAAACTGTCCAAGGATATACAGTGCCAGCATTGCTCCCTCACTCAGGTGGCTAAGCCTGAACCCAAGAACGCTAAACACAATAGTGAGTAGAAGAAAGCCAAAGACCTGTAACGGCTTACGTCCGATGGTGTCGATGGTGAAGATGGCTGTCCAATATCCAGGAAGAGAGCCAGAGGCTGTCAAAATAATCAAGCCTACTGCATTATTCCACAGTTTCTGATACATGTTGCTACCGCTCCCATAACCGATGGCATGGAGAACAATACCTTGATTCAGGCCCAGTCCATAAAAAGCGAGATCCTGCAGCCCGTTAGATGTGAGAAATTTCATTATTCCAAGGTTATTTGCATACCAGGAAAAACCATGACATGGTTGTACCAATCAAGACCCTGAAGTTCCTCCACTCCCCAAAATAGGCAAAGACATCCGCCCAGGAGGCTCGGGGGAGATCGAGGGAACTTTCTAAAATCTTGGATCTGGAGTGGCGGCGGCTGTCGAAATCATTGGCTGATTTGCTAGATACGTAAGCTTTGATATCGGCATCGGCTTTTTCAACATCGTGTTGCACGTCAAAGGTATATCTTGGTGTCTCCGGGATGGTGATCCGATAGTACAGTGCCAAACAGGCAGGTATGGCAC
The DNA here is from genome assembly GCA_032433595.1 of Conoideocrella luteorostrata. Taxonomy (NCBI): domain Eukaryota; kingdom Fungi; phylum Ascomycota; class Sordariomycetes; order Hypocreales; family Clavicipitaceae; genus Conoideocrella; species Conoideocrella luteorostrata. The sequence continues at coordinate 93,167 of JASWJB010000085.1, forward strand.
CGACTCCAACAATGATTCGCCAGGCTCGATCGGCTGCCATGCGACAAGCCACATCGCAGCTTCCTTCATCGGGAATGTTGACAAACGACGATTTAAAAGCCACGGTCGTGATCAGTGCTACAATGGCCGACATGAGCTGACCAAGGCCTTGCATGGAGAAGACGGCAGAGATCATGGCACCACGCCATCGTGTGGGAGCAAACTCGGATGTAATGACTGATGAAAGCGGATAATCACCCCCAATTCCAATGCCCTGTAACGCAGTTAGATCCTTGTTCACTAACCTATCGTGCAATGTAACTGCGAGGTCAACCTACCATAAGCACTCGCCAGAATATTAAAAGACTGGCAGAACTAATGGCTGGACTGGATGAAGCCAAGGCGCAGCTGAATGTGCCAAAGATGATGATTGCCAACTCGATACCGTACATGCGTCGACGACCTAGAGCACTGGAAGCAGCTGTTAGCTAGTAGCACAACCAACCACAGTGGTATCGTGACACACATACTCTGCAAGCCAGCCAAAGAGAATCATGCCTATCACGATGCCGGCGCTAGTCGACGCCTTAAGCGCGTGGCTAGTTGTATCTGGAAGAATGCCGTTGTTGCCTCCGAAGCCATTTGTAACATCTTCCCCGGCCCAAAAGACCATTCCCAGCAATGTAGTGATAAGGTTGATTGAGAAAATGTCGTATGAATCTAGAAGGAAGCCCACACCAGCAACCAGAATGGCTCTGACATCTGCAAGACATATTGTTAGTTTTCCTCCAACTTTCTCTCCAGGCCACGCGCCATCAAGCCAAGCGAAGACAGGTACGTACGGTATAATCCAAAGGGAACCTTGTCAATCTCGGACAAGGCAAGTCTCCGGCGGAGGTTCGGATCAGATATATGAGAATAATCGTTATAAAAATTGTGAAAAGCCCTATTCCCCCCGTAAGTGCGGTCGCGGCTGTTGAGGTCCATAGGGGGTGGAAGCATATCGTCCAAGGAAGCAGCCATGGTGGTGTAGTCGAAGACGCATCAACGACCGAGGCTGCCTGGTTTCAATCATGAACACATGGAGCAAGAGGCCAAAGAAGCGTCGATAAGACCAGAAAGGAACCAAATAAAAATAACTGGATGTCGACAGAAAGTGTCGCTGCCGTCACCGGTGACTTCCGCAGCCTCTGTTTATGGTATCCAATATGGGTTGTATGCGATACGTCGACTCGCTGAAGCCATGTAAGAGAGCGCCAGTACCGTTCAGCCCTAGATTATTCCCCAAGTCACGGCCAGGCTTGGTGGTAAGTCATAGGTTAGAGCTGATATGCACGAGGGTCTATTTCTATTGTCCAAAGTCTTGATTGCCAAAAAGCGGAAGGAATGGTGGTTTCGCTACTGTTCCGTGGGGTTTCTTAGTCCTTAAGGAGCTGGGCGGGCTTTAGTCCTTGGTAGGCAGAAAACCGGCAGGCACGGTCCTGATAAACCTGGCTGGCGGATGGATAGCTGCTGCAGACCTGACGAGCGGGCGTCGGTTCGGGATCAGCGCCAAGCACCGCAGAGTAAGCCACCAACCGATGGATGAGGCGCCAGTGCCAAAGAACTACGACGTGCTTGGTACAGTAGTGAGGACGAAAATGTTTCGAAAAGAAGAAAAGAAGGAAAAGAAGAAGTGGATGGGGATCAAGAACCGAGCGGCTTTGATGGATAGGAAAGGAAAAAGGCGTTCCGGGTTTCGCATGCACCTGGACGGGAAGGACAACGGCGGCGTAGACACCGTGCGGGCAGACGACTCCGTAGTGGAGAATTAATAACTCAGTTGATGATGGATGGAATATGCAGCGAAGTTCTCCGTAAAGGAAGGCGCAACGAAGAAAATGCAAGGATGATGGGGTTTCTAGGCTAGCAAGGCGAGCAAGCAAGCTAGTTGGCTAGTTCCAGCTTGGCTAATAATGGCAAGATAAGCAAGTCCGCAGTTGAAACCCCAATTAAATTCGAGAGTCGAGCGTGCGTGCCAAGTGCTTGGTGCTTGCGTGCTTGGGGTGGAGGGGCAGGGGCAAGCAAGGTGAAGGAAGGGAGCCAGACACTTGAACCCCGCTGCGCCTGGTCACGGTCTCCAGTGCGTTTGTACCGCCGGACTGGTAATGTCCAGGCGATATTGCACCGCACAGCGCAATATAGCACACCTATACGGAGTATGGGGCACTGTAATACAATCCTGCTCCATGCGCTTGGCTCTTGCGGATAACACAGAGTTGGCTATCTCAGACCGGTAGGTGGTCCAGGCGACAGACACAATGGCTGGCTAGCACAGGCGAGAAACCTAAACCCAAACGCCAAACCAAACAGCCCCAAGCAAGGTCCGTAGTTTCAAGACAGATGGCTTGCTCGGTAGTTCATATTCTACACCGTGCCGGACACGGCAAACTGACTGGCACCATAACTAACTGTGCAAAAAATTGTAGCTGGTTCAACCAGGTTGTACTCCGTAACTAAATATACTGCCCGCACTTCACACCATAACCACGGAGTACTAGTACTAGCACTTAGTAGTCAGTATCGGGCAGGACACGGGAGGTGAGAGACTGGATTGCAGGCGTCGCCGCCAGATAGTCAGGGTTTAGTTATGGGACTGCGACAGAAAAGTGCGAATGCCTGCTCGTCCTCGGGACTCTGGCCTTTCCTGGCTTCCCGGTAACTTAGCTGCAGCCGATACAGCACGTACGGAGTAATGTTGCAGTGCAACGCAAAGACGCCATTTTCCCGCGCTCTCTGGCACAGAGTTGCACGCTCCAAGGTGACGAGTAAGATGGCAGAGGGAGTCGGAACGAGCAGGGATGAGACAGGGATGCTACGCAGGTGGGGAGCCTGCCGTGTCGTATCAAATTCACGAGCACGGCAGGGCTTGCAGCGCACATGCGCAGATTTTAAGCCGAAGCCAGGTTCCTGGTCTGGCTCGCGGCCAACGAAAGGAGCCATGGCCAGCATCGACGACATTGATGAGCCAACATGCAGGGAAAAGCAGAGACTGTCGGGGGATGGGACGAGCCAAGACCAAAAAAAAATTGACGTAGTTTCTCCGGTGCTCCGGCAGCGACTCGCTGGCCCATGACATTTCCGGGGAAGTGGCTGTCGGCTATTGATGGGTGCCATGTCGTGCGCATACGATCTGCCATTTGCGACAGAGAAGAAACAACTCGTGTGTTTGAAAGCCGGAATCCAATTAAAAAAAGATTTTGCACAGCTCGCTGCCTGTGGTGTACAGTAAATGCAAATGCATTGCTATCTGATGTCTGAAGTCTAGCCCGGTGCCATTCATGCAAGGTTCCCGTCTCGTCAATGCGACCTCCAACACTCAGCACTTCAGCACTGTCCAGGAAAGACAACAGCTACACGGGGCCGCTAGTGCCAGCTGCTGACGATCTACGTAGTACGCAGCACGAGTCTAGAAGATCAGACCTGACCTTCCTCGGGGGGACTTCCACGACTGCGCCAACCAGTTAGCCAGCCTCGTCTTTTCGGGTCACGAGACGCATGTGTTCCTATACAACGCAGTGCTATACTCCGTACTCCGTATAACCCAGCACAGTAACTATTTCTCGTCCACTAACGTGCACACGCAAGCACGCCCCGACATGTCCGAACCACACCGTCCACAGCCAGTTGGCGATGACGCCCTGCGCACGACGACCGATCCCACCCACGAGAGGGGCATCCTCCACCACAGCTGATTCACGGAACATTGTGGCTTGCGCTAGGCCACAACCTGAGTGGAGAAGCAACAAGGATTCTCGACATGCCCAGCCCATGTCCAGCAGTTCCACGGCTTCTGGTCGCCTTCCAGAACATCCCCCGTGCTCCAGTTTATCGAATCGTGTCATTCATCGTGAGAGGGCAGTTGAGCTTTCTGCCACGAGGCGCGGGGGTCGGATGCGCAACTCAATATCGGTCTTTGGGCCAACATCGCGGCTGCATGTTACCGTGCAAACAAATAAGCACTGCCGCCAAAGTTCTTTTGAGAACCGGGCTTAGTTACCTCAATGCCCCCATGTTGACCTAGTCAGCCGCACAAGTGCCCAGGCAGCGAACCTGTCACCGAGGTTTATCCTCCGTATTACCAGCCAAAACTGACCTGCATAGAGACCGTGCGGTTATTGAAAACATCAGGCTGACACTTGGAACGCCATTTACCGGCAGCCTGCCACTTCCAACAAGCTATTTCTGACTCTAGTCTCTGAGGCATTGAATTGCCGCTGAACCGGCGAATTTAGCCTGCTGTTTCGCTACAGATCTTATATTTTGCTATTTCACCGTGTCCTGGTAGTCCCGCACCACGTTGAAACAGAGGAAATAGGAACGCCGTCGCATGGCACACAGATAACTTTAAATTTGCAAGAGGCGTGTTTCGCCCGAAGGCTTTAATTGTGACTGGCGACGATTCATCCACAATAATCAATTTCATCTTCCTCTCTTGTTTACTCTTGAGGCGTGCATGACTCGTCAAATCCGCAGTCAAACAAAACAAATTATGACTCTTGCGCTTTACTAGTATTACACATAGAACCGCCTGGGACGGTTAATTAGGCAGCGGGTCGTGAAGACTCATGTAAACTTGGTACATGACAAAAGCCTTGCCCCACCGGAAGGTGCCATCGTTTCATAAACCTGAATAAACGGTCATCTTTATCATCCTTTCTTTGCGCTCTTCTGTGAATCGCATCATATTGTACGGGCGCGGAAAAATCTGGCAGCCTCACTTCTCAACTTGGCGCGCCAACCAGCGTGCCCTCGTCCCAGTTAAATACCATACTATTACTGCACGATGCACAATGCACAAACACGGGTTTCAACGCCATGTTCTCTTAGTAGCGCCCAATGACTGGATACCTTCATCTTCTCTCACCTTCCAAAAACTCCTGCTGTCAAGGCAGCACGAAGAACCCGGATGGGGCCGCCCCCACGAGGACGTACAATGTAGTATGGAACAGCCCACGCCTCGGATGACCTTCTCCCACTTCCGCGCTATCCTACATGACACGTAGCTGCATCGGACCGTCACTCGGGCATGTACTGAAGCTTTATGTGAACAACAAGACAATCCAAGTTATGTGCGGTCTCCGCCTGGATGCACAATGAGGAAAAGTCTGCTAGGGGAGCAAGGGAAACATTATGGCCCTTATACACAACGTCGTGCTTCCGGCTTTGTCGATATGTTTCCAAGAATTCCTTGGGCAATTAAAACTTCTATGGCGAAAACCCGATAGGTAGCACTTGAGTACGGAGGTAGATTCGAGGAATACCCCTCATAAGATTTGGGAACTGGTAATCCTTCCGTCTCGGAGGACATTGGGTAAATGCCTCTCCAAGTGATTGCGTACTCTGCATTCCCACTCAATACTCTGGGGTATTGTGTACAACCTTGGCAAATGCGGGAAATACATGCGACGTCGAGATTGGTTGGCCATGTCAACTCACTGTTTGTTGCTCGCACTGTCTTGCGACGGTAGAAGCGACCTGAAGGGAGGGGTGGTGTCTTCTTCGGGCAGGCCGCAGCTATATTATCCGTAAATAACGTGTCGATGGCGCAGGGCTTAATAGGTCTTCAGTACTAAGCCGAAGGGTATTCAGGTGCCAAGATGGCGGATCGGATGCCTTCACACTCGTTCTCATAGAAATTTTTTGGGATGGGCGAGGGTTTTCGTGAAGTTACATCGGAAATATTGATGTATTCAGGTTTGCTGCAGTAGGATGCTGCAACGATGTGATCAAGTTGACTTCATTTGATAAATGTATGCATATATTTTTTCTCTACGCTAGATACGTGTGTCCTTGTTGGAAGGTGGCATGTCTCCAACTCTATTCGTTCGTTGAGCACCCGCCTACAGAGATGATGTAGGACTATATATTACAAAGACAGAAACAAAAAAAAAATCCCGTAGCTAGCCACCAATGTGCACTCTTTTTTGGCGTGCCAAAAGTAGCTTACCATGCAGTTATGTCCTCAACCTCCGCCTCACCAAAAGTGCTGGACTTCGTCAATTGGCCGACCCCTGTCTCCTCAGGAGTCGTTCCCTCCCTGCTCATAATGTCTGGGAGGACTTCTCTCAGAAAAGCCAGAATGTAGTTGTTGACCTGTTCAAACTGCAGCAGAAACGCGTCATGGCCCTCAGGACTGTCAATTCGCTCCAAACGCGCGTTGCGGACGTGGTCCGCAATTTCCTGTTGCTCGGCAAACGTGAAGAGGCCATCGCTTTCGATACCAAGTACCAAAGTAGGCTGCTCAATTAGAGCTAAGGCATCGCTGATAGTGTCTGTCCGGCCTCGTGATACGTCGTGTGTGTCTAGCTTGCGTGTCATGGCTATGTAGCAGTTACTGTCGAAGCGCTTCACGAACTTGGTTCCTTGGTATCGAAGATACGACTGTGCGGAAAAGTACTTCGATGTCGGCATAGTCTCTCCTCCGGTAAGACTCTCGCCATTACCTTCTTTCTTAAGGGGGCCGTGGAACTGCGGGTCGAGAGAATCCGTACGAGAAGGTGTTGCATTGATGCTAGATCCACTGTCTTGACGAGAGATACTCGTGCGTTTGATATTGTGTCCGTCGTTGTGAATGTGAAAATGCGCTTCTGATGGAGTGCTCGGCCGTGGCCGTTCGCCAATGGTCTGCACTTTGGAAGCATCAGGGATGTTGCGCCCGAAACGCGATTCAAAAGAATTGCGACTTCTGTAGGTCAGTAGAGCAGCCATGCGGGCGGCGCCGAGACCTGTCGCCGGCGGATCGTCAAATGGATAGTAACCATCATCGTATTTAGGGTCGGCATAGATGCTCTGTCGCTGCGCTTCACCCCAACTGATGCCCCAGGCGCTGTGACGACTTGAGGTGGCAATGGGGACAATGCATCGAATATAGTCCTTGCCGAGATAGGCCCATTCCAAAACAAACATGCCTCCTAACGAGCCACCAATAACTGCTGCAATCTGTTTCACACCTAATTCATCCAAGAGGAGTTTGTGGAGGCTGCAGGCGAGTCAGCTTCATTTTCCGTTGTGTAAAAGGCGTTTCAAACGTTTCATCGCGCTGCCATCTCGGTATGGGCAATTCCGACGAGTCGTGTGTTACTTACTTGACATCGTCCCGGATCGTCGTGAGGGGAAACTCGGGGCCGTATCGACCATTTGATGGGTCTCCATCCTTTGCAGTGACAGGACTTGCAGTGCCGTATGGACTGCCCAGGCTGTTCATGCAGACGATGAAGAATCTTGACGTGTCAAATACTCGCCCAGGGCCACCAAGCAGTGGTCCCCACCAGTCACTCACATCTGCACTGCCTGTGAGAGCGTGACAAATAATCATAGCATTGTCACCTGTGTCGTTGAGCTTGCCGCGCGTTGTATATGCCACGGGAACATTGAGAAGAGTTATTCCCGATTCCAGGGTAAATTCTGGAATGATTGCTATTTGCTGGTCCGGGATCAAGGCAGCAAATGGATTTTCAGGCTGCGACTGATTTCTTTCTTGCAGGTATTCAGTTACTATTCTTTTTAAGATATCAAATTGAAGACGTATGCCTAGACGATGGATTGAGGAACGTTGATTGACGCAGCGGCTGGTCCGCGCCAACAAGTGGCAAACAAGATGCAATGGGGTATCAAATAATGATAAAGGAGTGAAACCCGAGTGACAAAGATGTGAACTGACCATATCGTGTTTGTGAGCCACCATTGGCGGTAGTCTCTTGAGTCACCATCATAGTTGGACCTTTGAATGAATTAATAGCCTCAGCTGTCTCCGACAACGGAGGTGTGATGCGGCTTCCCTTTTCCCAAGCCACCAATATTAGCCGGCGCTGGCGGTGGATGATTCAGTCTCTGTAATAGCAGGCTGTAAATACTGGAACTTTTGAGTACTGAGGCAGGTTAAATGATGTTAAAAACTGCTTTTGGTGTTACTACTGAGTCTCCGTTCGGTCAAATTGTTGCCAGAAAGATGGCGCAATTGGTAGCAGCTACTGCTTGTTAGCGCGACACGGTTATTCATAGCCCCAGTGTCACTGAATTTAACCAATCATCAGCTCTCCTCTGCGAATACGGGCCGTTCACGCACCAGGCTTTCAAGCGGCATTTCGGGCTGACGCAGATGGAGAATCAACGTGACGTATCACGTGATCTCACCTCCACTCTGTCGACAGAGCCTGAGGTACCAGCCAAGGCTACACGTACTGGCGCGGGACGTGAACGTGGAGCTAAAGGTCATAGATCTTTCTTCGCCCTGCAGGTTGAATGCACTGTTCCGTAACGCCAATCTCTTCCGGTCTTCCTAGACAGCCGATATCATACGACATACGGCGTCAGGCTGGAGAGGCAATCATTGGCTTCTGCGGAATTGCTACTTTACCCATCTAATTTCGTTCTTTCGAGCTTTCGCCATCTTGCCGCGATAGGTGCTCGGATGATTCCTTTGTTCTTCAATTTGCGCCTCTTCTCGAACACACTTGATTCCGATTCTTGGCCGTCGATCAAATAGCAGCAACAATATTTGGGGCTTGGCATTTCATCGTCGTTCTTTACTAGTCACATCTCTCCTTGGAACAAGGCTAACAGTTCTTGGCTGTGCTGGCGAATCTCGATGTTTATATCGGCGCAAATGAGATAGAATAAGACGCTCCGAGACCGACTACCCACAATCAAACCATGCCTCCTAAGAGGAAGAGGTCTGAACGGCCGTCGGGCGATGGAGGTAGACCATCGCCTCACCGGCCCGCAGATACGAATCTTGCTCAGCACGATGGCAACGATGGCGTAGGTCGTGGGCGAGGGGGCCGTGGTGGTCACTTCCAACAAGGTCATCGTGGCGGCTTTAATCGCCGCGATTCGTCCCAGGGTTACTCACGTGGAGGAAACAATTACCATAATAATCAGCAACACAATCATCAGAATCCCGCCCGGAATGCAGCATCCGCTCAACCACAACCGCCGTCTCCATCCCCTGCAAAACAGACTCCTCCATCGCCATCAGCTTCGAGACATCATACCGCTGGTCCTAGTCAAACGCGAGTCACGAAATCATCAAACTCTCCGGTCTCGACAAGATTACCGACCGAATCGTTGCGACGACCGGCATCTCCCGTACAGTCGAATTATCGATATGAATATCTAACAGAGGACAAGATACAAGTTTGGAAAGAACGCGGACGACAAGAAATAGTCCAGCAAGGCATTCAGGCACGAGAAGACGTCGATATCACCGAGCTCTCTGCACTCTTCCAAGAGTTTATCCAAGTTGTCGTCGAAAGCAAGCTAGATGCTACCGATGCTGGAACATGCATAAAGGAGATAATGGGCGAGGAAAATCCGGAGGCTGTTAAGGACGCATACGGTTTCGCGCCACATACTCTTTTCCTTGATTCTTTGGCCATCATCATGGACAATGACTCCGGTCTATATCGGCCTATGCTTCGTGACTTTCTAATCGCGACTGAGGTGTCACCAGCACTGATGCGCCAGGTTCTGGATGCACCGGTTCTCCAGCAATTAGGCTTGATCAGAGATAACTTTGCCCGACTAGGTGTTCGTCAAGCCACAAATCTGTTGTATCGGCAAGCAAATTATAACTTGCTTCGCGAAGAGACTGAGGGCTACTCGAAACTAATAACTGAACTGTTTTCGACCAACAGCGCAACGCCACCGCCTCCGGAGCTGGCTGAGCAGACTTTCGAGAGGATCAAGGGTCTCATTGGTACCTTTGATCTAGACGTTGGGCGCGCGCTCGATGTAACACTCGATGTTGCTGCAGCAGTCTTGATTAAGCAGTACAAATTCTTCGTCAAGTTTCTCAGAGTGAGCTCGTGGTGGCCGCGATCTCATCTCAAATACGAATCCCCTTTTAATGGCGGCTTACCCTTGTGGGCCAATCCCGGCTACTTGCAGTGGACTGTCACCGAGGAGGACGAAGAGGAAATCACCAGACAAAAATTAGCCAGAGATGTTGTATTCTGGGACCGAGCCAGGGAAATCCATCTTGCTGCATTCTTCGAGCTTGGTGGTAGGCAAGTCAATAACGCTGATCTGCAGCAAGCGAAAACCACCAATGGTCAACAAGTCACGGAAGAAGCAGATTTTGATCAACAATGGATGGAAGAAACCAACACCTTGCCTCCTCCTGGGAATCGTGTCGCCGGACAACTTCTTGGCTTCAAGCTACTCTTCTACAACTCTGAAATGCGAGACAAGGCCGACGTTCTTCCCGCCAATCTGCTCTACCTCGCCGCTCTTCTGATCAAGGTTGGGTTTTTGTCGCTGACTGACCTGTATCCACACTTGTCGCCTTCCGACGACGACATGGATAAGATTCGCGAACAAGAGGCAGAGAGGCAAGCACGAGACGAACGAGCAGCTCGAGGAGGGGGCCAGATGAACGCGCTTCTAATGGCTGGCGTTCTCCCGCAAGGAGATGATGACAACCCGAACGCGACAAGCGCACCAAGGAGAGACGTCATGAAGAAGGTCGAGATGGATCAAAAGCAAGCATCCAAGGACGAAATGGAGAGCAAGAATAAGCTCCCAGAACCTCTTGAGCAGAAAGTATCGCTCTTAACCCAACTACTCACCATCGGTGCCATTCCCGAATCACTGTTTATTTTGGGTCGCTTTCCATGGATTCCTGAAGTATTCCCCGACGTCCTTCAAAGAATCCACCGTATCCTTCATGTCAGTCTGGAGAAAGTGTACAACGACACGCGACCCAAGGCAAATAAGTCGATGGACTGCCCGACCAAGCAGCTTCCTGATATCGACCAGTCAGGCATGCCAAAGGGGAATGTGCGACTTAACAGACCAATGGCAAAGAAGCAGTGGCGTTGGCCATATCCTGAGAAGTTTGATGTGAACGAGAATCAAAATTATCGTTTCTACTGGGACGAATGGGCGGACAATATTCCCGTATGCCAAACCGTGGATGATGTCTTTACCCTGTGTAATACTTTCCTCAACCTCTCGGGTGTGAATATTGGAAAAGACGAAGCTCTACTTTCCAAACTGGCCAGCATCGGTAAAAAGAGTCTTGCAGACGATTCCGGGGACGCAAATCTTACTAGATGGCACGATCTCCTGCGCAGATTACTACTGCCCGCGCTCAGTCACACAAGGGCCAACGCGTCTGTCGTGAATGCCATCTGGGATCTTCTCAAAAGATTTCCCCTCACCACACGATACTCCATGTACGCCGAATGGTTTGAAGGACAAATATCCAGGTTGCCGGCCATGAAGACGGCATTTGCGCGAGCGAGCGCAGATACACGAGGCACGATGAAACGAGTTTCATTGACAAATCTTGGTGAAATGGCGAAGCAGCTCGCGAAGACGAGCTATTCATCTCCTGGAATTGTCTTCCGGGTTGCTTTCGAACAACTGGAATCCTACCCAAACTTAATCGAGGCTTTCGTTGAGTGTGCCAAGTACTTCACCGACCTCTCCTACGATGTCTTGGTCTGGTCCCTGCTTAGCTCTTTGGGTAAATCCCGAAGTCGCACACAAGCTGATCATGCCCTCACCACCAGCAAATGGCTACAAGCTCTCTCCCGGTTTTCAGGCAAAGTCTTCCGCCGATATCAACTCCTCAGCCCAACTCCAGTTTTGCAATATGTCAACGATCAACTCTGCCGTGGTAACTCTACTGATCTTATTATTCTCAAAGAGTTTATCTCTTCAATGGGTGGTATCGTTGATGCTGTGGACTTTACCGATTACCAGGTCCTCTCCATGGCCGGTGGTGCGTGGCTTAAACGTCATACCTTAATTCGGGCACAAGATCGACGCTTCGATAACGTGAAAAGCTCAAAGCGACTCATCCAAGCTCTTGATCATTCCAAGTTGGCAGCTCGGCTTCTACTGAATCTGGCTCACTATCGACAAGCCGCGATCTTCCAAATACCAGAAGATGAGGCTCACATCAAGTTTTTATCTTCTGTGGTTGATGACTCCCATCAGACCTTGATTCAATACCTCGATTTCCTTTGGAGCAACTTGGAACCCAGCACCTTCGATGCCGTAGTTCCGTCTATTTCTGAGATGATTGGATCGTATGGTCTTGATGCAAGTTTAGCGTTCCTCATTGGCAGAACAAGCCTCGCTCATCGGATTTTCCCTTGGAAGGAGGCGAGGACTAAGAAAAAGGAACTTTCTGTGAAGTCCAACACTGATAAGGATGGTGACCATAGCATGTCAGAGGTAAAAGAGGCTCAAGAAATAGAAACACAAGAACCCGCTGACAGCGAGGAGCTAGTATGTATCCCCCATCTTGGCTCACAAGTATGAACCTATACGCAGCCGCTAATGACTTTTCAACGCAGAAATCGGATGAAGTCTCATTAACCCGCACAACTATTAACACTCTAAAACCAATTATTGATTCCGTTCAGGCAGCTATCCGGCCAGAAGTTTGGCAGGTGATCACCCCTGAGCTGTATACAACTTTCTGGGCTTTGCAGCTCGGCGACGTCTGCTTCCCTGAAGATGTGTATGTGCGCGAACGGCAGCGGATGATGAGTGAATGGCAGACGCTCTCCAGCGACAGGTCGGATATGAGTCGAAAGGCCGTAGACCGCAGAAACGAGAAGCGAAAGGAGCTTATGGACCTGCAGGGCTATCTGCTAGAGGAGCTCAGCGAGCACGGGCTCCGCAAAGCGAAATGGAAGTACTTCCTGACAAGGCAATTTCAGGCTTCTTTTCCAGATCCATCTGCCAAACCAGACATTGTCTCCGATATTCTTCTGGAACAATGCGTGCTGCCACGCGTTCTCTTGTCTCCAGCTGATGCAGAATTCACCTTCCGATTCATCAAGGCTCTGCACGAATGGAATGCTCCTGTCTTTAGGCTCATGTCACTATACGACCGTCTTTTCAATGCAAACCGGCTTCGCTCACTCATCTTCACCTGTACCGTGCGAGAAGCAGAGTATCTAGGCCGCTTCCTGAAACTCATCCTAGAAGATCTCGCGCGATGGCACAAAAATGAGATTTTGGCGGCCGACAAAGACAACAAGGGTGCAAAGGACGCTCCAAAGCTGGGTGCTTACGACAAGGAGGGCAAAGGTACTGCCGAACACCCGCACTTTGGGTTTGCACTCACTACCAATGATGAGGGAAAGCCCGAAACCTTCGTGGAGCACGCACAGTTTAGGGATCTCCTGTTTAGATGGCATAAGAACCTGAATATGGCGCTTAAAAACTGCCTGGGAGGTTCTGAATGGATGCACATTCGGAACGGTATCACGGTCCTCAAGACAGTTTTGCACTACTTCCCTGCGATAGACTTTATGGCTACTCAATTCACTGCCCAACTTCAGAATATCACGAAACGAGAAGCTACGGCCAAAACAACGCCCACCAACGAAGAGGGCGGTCGAGTGGATCTGTCTGTTGCTGCCCAAGGCGCCATGTCTGAATTGCAGAGACGGAAGTCTGATTGGGTAATGGTACAAGCTTTTCGCCAAAATACTGTGCGTTATTCAACTCTTATGCTACAATTTTACCAAAACCACTAACTTGCAAAATAGGTTGTTGGAGGATCTCGACAGGACACCAACGCCACCCCGGGCTCTAATCTGCGTCCTAGCGCTCCGGACTTTAAACCGCAGAGCGGCAAGTAAGTACCGAAACCGATCCTAGGCATCTCATAATCCAACGCTAATGTTTTTTTGTCATAATGTTCAGGCCATCCAACACAAAAAGCTCCACTGCAGACGAAGAAGATGGGGAAGTTCAAGATAAGGAAGCCTCTCGAGAGTCTAGAGCAGGCGCACCAAACGAATTACTTCCCGCCAAACCCGGCGTACCAATTCGGGATTCGGCAAAACACAATGATGCTTCCAACGGGTCTCAGCCCTCAACCCCCAAGCCTAGTACCAGCAAGAATGAGCGGAGTGGACACAAACTGCCGGATCGACCTTCGCATAATCTGCCTAGTCGACCTGACGTGCCCATTCCAGGACATTTCACTCAGGAACGTTTCGGCCAGTCTCGTGGTAATCATGATCGTAGGGATGGCAGAGAGCCTAGAGGCCCTCGAGACGGTAAGGATGTGAGGGATGTTCGTGACCCCAAGGACCACCGAGATGCTCGACTGCCTGAATCGGATCGTCCCGGTCGCGGTCGTGATAATGCAGATCGCCGCACAGTCGATGTCAAAGATGACATTGGCCGCGCCGAGCTGCCGCCACGTCCAGCGCAGCAAGACCGAGAAAGACATCATCGCGAGCCACGCGGAAACAGATCACACGATCACTCCAGTGAACATTCCACGACTGATCCTACTTCCTCAGCGGCGCCAATTGAGCCGGCAATGAACCCCGAAAGAGCTGCTTTGTTCGCAAAGGACACTCCTGAAAGATCCTCTAGAGGGGGTGATACAGACCGCCATCCGAGAGGTCGTCGACATGGCGTTACAGGCGGGGCAGTTATGGACTCGGTCAACCCCGAGCGGGCTGCACTGATTGGTGACCGAGAAGAAGGTGCGCACACTGCACCTGGTCGTCCGAACAGAGATGAAGGTCGCGAACGGCCGAACAGGGGCCAGTCTCCTCGACGAAGCAATCGCCACGGAAACGATCCGGGCTCTTCCTCTGGACCTTATGATGAGCGTTCAGTCCGCAGCTTTCCTGAAAGTCAACGCCACGGCCGTGACCCTCGGGATCACTCGCCTCTACCTGGTAGCTTCAGAGGAGAAAATCCCGTAGAAAGAGATGGCGAGTGGCCTCAGTCTCAACCAGATGTCCCGCGCGATAGCTCTGGATTTCAGCGGCCTGGAGGACGCCATGCGGATTCTGATAATCGCAAGCCTTATCAAGACCAAAACTATGGGCGACTCAACCCCGTATCAAATCCCAATCTCGATATTCCTTCAGGCCCTCGAGGCAGAGGTCGCGGCGCAAGCAGAGGTAGTCATGGACAGCCCTCACAGCCCGGCCGACCAGACAATCGATTTAGCAATGCTCCAGAGACGCCAAGAGCACCGTCTCCCGAGAGAGCTGGTCATTCAAGCGGTCCTCCAACGGGCCCCGCGTCTGGTCGCGGCCGTCGTGGCTATGACACAGGCAGTGGACCACAAACGCCATCCGGCACTCCTGCAGGTCCATCTTCTGGGCGAAATAGAAACCTCGGCACCGGAGGCGACAAACCCTCACCAGCTCCAATAAATTCTTCTACTCCAGCGTCCGGGGTGCATCCAGACCGTCTCGCTCAGCTAGCAGGTCCGCCATCTGGAACTCACAACAACCACCGCCCTCGCGGCCCTGGAGTCAACACCGCAGATAGACCAACACATAACTCTCGACCCGCACCGGCTCCTGTCACCGACACACCTACTGGACCAGCTGCTGGAGATCGTCCGGGACGGGGGGGTGGCAGGCGACAGCTTGCCGGGATAAACAACACTCTTCAGCAAGCTCAGGTAAGCATGCCCGAATCTGCTCGCGGGACCGGTCCTCGGCATGGTCAGCCACGACAAATGTTGGGCAATTCGGATGTTCAAGTCCTGGCGGGCGGCTCACCGACGTCTACCCCAGGACAAGAGCGTAACGATAGTATGTGGGGTCCTTCGAATGGAGGCGACAACCAACAGAAACGAGATCATGATCGATCTCGAAGCGACCGTGAAGGACGGTCAGACCGGTCAAACCGGCCATCACGCCGAAACAGCCGAGAACGTGACCGTGATCGTGATAGTAAGGATCACGGCGAGAATCGAGACCGGCGTTCCATGGGCGGTGGCCAAGATGTCAGTGGAGGTAGAGAGGAGCGCGAGTCTCGCCGCCAACCACGCGATTCAATGGGACCTCCTCCTGCACAAAGCGGCGGGCGAGAGTCAATGGGAGGACGAGATGGCCGATATCGGGGCGATGGACAGTCTGGTGGTGGAAACTGGGGGGGGGCAGGCGGTAGTGGCCGTGGATTGCCACGAGAAAGTGGCAACCAGCCTAGTGATAGGAGAGAGCAGCACCGAGAGGATCGCGGACGTAAGAGGCGAAGTGAAGAAGGGGTGGGGAGCTTGGCGAGTGACCGTGACAAGCGACCTCGACGATGAAGGGGAAGTGAGACAAAAACAAGGTGTATGTGAAGCTCAAGGTACAAGACCAACGATGTCAGCGCAACACCGGGGAGGCGGGGGGGGGGATACAGACCAGACCCGAAACAAGAAGAGAGAAAGCTTTCATTTCTCTGTGCGACGATTGTGTACGAGAAGCAGAAGTTGCCATGGATTCGAGACAAAAACCAAGTTTGTGGAGAAGAGCGGAATAATTTTCGGCCAAACATGTCATTATATCAGGAGTTCTCAAGGTCGCCAACCTTATGTTCTATTATTGCTTCCGTTTATCTACGATTTTGCTACCATTACAAGACAACTACTTGTAACTCAACTGGCTGTTGTTACATTTCACCTCCAGTGCCGCCCCCTTCGTGGGAATTGTGGCGAAGAATCCAGACCACAACTGCCTATATTATACCGTCTCGACGAGAATCCATAAATATCAGCACATTTGTGCAACAGCCTCGCGGCTGGCAAGCTGTACGATACCCATTTTTGTGAAGTCATACCTTTTCTGTATATGTACGGCATGCCAAGACGGACGTTTGGGTGGGAATTTAGATTTGTGCATTTAGCGTAAGCGTTTTGGTTTGGACAATTAAGAGTCGAATATACCCCGTAGATTAGCAAGAAGCCGCCTAGGCTTTAACATGGCAATTTAGCGAGGCATTTTATATGAAGGATATTGTGTGTTTTGTGTTGTATGCAGAGAGTTCCTTTGATCAAAGTGTAACTAAAAGGTCGGTACCCTACGGTTGCTCTAACAGAGCTGCGCACCTCCTATGTAGACAATGGGGTGTCAATCGCGGCAAATACGCCTGACCCGCCACACAAATGGTGCAGTACTATAAACTACCGGATTGGAAGGTCCTACAGTTACCATGGGAGTAGTTTGATCCGCCATTGTATCTCTCGATGGCTTCTCACAGCCAGCTGAATGGCATGAACCACCGGACAGCGATTGGTTCTCCGGTGTGAGATTGTCGCTCATTTCCGCCATAGTTTATCCTATGAATTCCTCCATGCTTGATATGCCCAGTGCCTAATTATCTGATTATGCATGAGCAAAATGTGCGGTCTGGTGGCTGAACTAAGTGTTATCTTTGTCTGGTCGGGACTCAACAGACTGTGCGATATCACTGCTGTATCTACAAGACAAGAGCCATAACAGTAGACACTTCTCTGTGGCGAGTCCAATAAGTAGCTCACAAACGTTGCACCTTTCTGTTCGACTCTACATGGCAACTTCAGTGTAAGTCATGTGCTACATACCCATCTGACTTTCTTACTACTTGCATGAGGTCCTGGGAGCTGTCATACTCTAAAGTAAGGGTCATTTTCTCCAGTCAGCAAGTCAGCTTATGTCGGTCACGCCTTGGACACGTAATCTCCAATTGAGCTCGAACCCGATCTTTGTAAGCCGCCTCTTCCGTCTACCTCGATCATCGACCTGAACAGGCCTGGATGCATGGAGCGAGTGTGTGTGTGATATCTCGATTGCATCCCAAGAGGGTAAGTCGTGTCGTCTCTCCACGATGGCTAGCTCCCAGATTTGGCCGGTTTTCCCGACGACACCCCCCCCCCCCTTTCCCCAAGACGACGTCAGCTTTGTTCTTGGATTCGAATTCAATATTCCACCCGGCGCTGACAGAGGGGCCCGAAGGTGGCTTGCGAAGGCGACGGCGGCCCAATGGGGCGGGCCGCCTCAACGCGATGCATCTGCATATTGTACAATACTGGGCTACGGAGCGGAGGTAGCGCCGCATCGAAGCCACTATTAATTATTGATAAAGAAGGCGTGTGGGTGGCTTTCCCGGACGGGCCGGGCCATTTCTGATTGGACTGGCAGTTTATTTATTTCCCCGGTGAACCTCTTTTTTTTTGGGGGTCTCTCACCAGTTGTCTTGGAGGGTATCAGTATCAAGGACGAATCAAGGACGTGGCACGACTGGGAGATCAGCAAGTGGTGGGAGGCACGCAGAGTACGCAAAGGTCGGATTGCACTCGTTTCACCGACATTCAGACGTGAAACACGCGAATTCCGGCCTCGAATTTTACAATATGCGCGATAGGCTGTGGCTCAATCGTGTTGGTGGTGACTCTGCAAGCTTACATGAGCTGATCATTGTCGCGGCCAGGGATCAAGTGTGGCACACTTCGCAACAAGTCCCTGAGAGTGATTACTTTTTTTTATTCAGCTTTTTCTTCATCACTGGTACTCTCACACCATATTTTCTGTTTCTCTTCCCCGCATGGAGGAAACAGTCTCGGGCGGCTCCGTTGTAGCCCTGTTTGTGTTTGTCTGCGCCGGCTCAGTCCCCCCCTCCCCGTCTTGTACCTCTTGGAAACAATATCGTGATATACATGCTGAGGCTTTGCTTCGCCAGCACGTCGTAGTTTCCAAGGCTGAATGCCCCAATGTAAATGTGGTCTGTATAGCTTCTACTGCAAGCCCATAACAACCAGTGCTTACGGAGAGGCGAGTGAGTGCCGCTGAGAAAACCACTCAACCTCGTTCTGATTCCACTCTTCGGCACATTCCTAATGTGTCTTTGCCGCCTCATGATGTCTCATCCGGTCTTCAGGCTGATCTAATCGTTGGTTGCTCTCTCGCAAGCAGCACTGCCCACACATCACCGGTGCTTACTAGGCAGCTAGATGTAGCTCTACACGGCCACAACCATCGCATCTATCTGCGGATCTTTTCTCTCCAGTGCATAAAAAGACCATTCACAGTGCTCACTCCGCATGACTGGTTGATATCATTTCTCGACCCTCCGCCCTTACACCCCCCCTTCCTCTCCCCCAAAGCCACTATTAGAACAGTTGAGCGTCTCACTGCGTGCTTGCTCCACGACATGAGAGTTGATACACCTGTGGTATGCTGAGCGAGCGGCGACTAAACTGAACTGATGGGGCGGTTCTTCTCTCTTCCCTCATACAGCTTAAAGTCGAATACCTCCGAATTAGGCTGCGGCTATGTCGATCCGGTGATGGCGAGTATCTCCATCACAAACTCTCACGACAGCCTCGTTACTCCCCGACCACATCGGTGTATTATAGGGCTGTACTCTGACGAGCAAGTCTGTCATATCACTTTTCCTCTTGCAGGAGAAACCCTTCCACCGCTCTTTCACGCCAAACGCCACCCATCGCCGGCCCTTCTTTCACAGTACTTTCACAGTCGAATACCTCATGTAGCCCCCTTCGTCCTTCTTGAAGTCAACCGAGCCAACACCAACACTAACACCACAACCAGAACACGTACGTGCCTCGTCATAGCAGCCGTCCAATGAATCCCCTTCTCATGCTGCACTCCACCAAGCCGGTCGAGTCTCACTCCTTGGGAGCCCACATCTCCAATCAGGGCAATTTCGACGCCGCCATGTTTTACCCAGCAACCATCACCCAGCACCCAGCCAGCACCCGAGGGGTCACGGCCTAATCCTCTTGTCAGATACGCTTATGAGTGAAATATGCAGGATGACCAGTCACATACGACCATAGCCACCAGCAGAAAACAGGATCCCGTCCGATCTCCCAGGTTAACCTGACGAGCGCCGGATTAGTAGCTGGGTCGGAGACGACCAGCGAATTCCCGGTGTTGTATGTTTCATATCTTTTTTTTTTTTTTTTTTCCTTTCTTTCTGTTTTTAGAGATTCTCAGCTACATGTGTGTATGTACGGAGTATATATGATCCTTTTGCCATTTCCTCCTCGTCTTTACTATTTGTCGTGCAATTGCTTCGTTCCAGCCCGGTTGGGTTCTTCTAGACAAGACATGTAGACCATCACTATCACACTTTCGGTCGACGCGGTGTGTCTGCGTCTGCGGCTGCATGTAGCTAATCGACTAATCGGCAAACCTGGGGAAGTAAATCATGCAGCAAACCACAGACAGTTCCAGTTCTTGCCTGGCGCCGCAGTGCTAGGGAGGAACATGCATGAGAGTAGCCCTAAATGACTTTCCTGCGTCAATGAGCGCCGCCCTCTGCGCCGCGTGCATTTGCATATCTGCTCCGGCGCGGGCTCGTTGGTTCGCAGGTAGTTAAGGTAGCTAGCTAGTCAGTTAGCTAGCCGGTCAGTTCGTGCACGGAGGAGTACCGAGTGCGGAGTACGGGAGAATGAAGGTTGAGAGAGTGTGTGTACTTGTACTCCGCAGTGTAGACGCAAGACGCAAGACGCAAGACGCACACGCACACGCACACGCACACACACCGCCGAGACATGTCCCGCTGCCGCATCATTTCATTGGCGGCGGTGCGTATGGGCCAAACGTACGTGATGTACACGGTAGTTGGTTATCTGTATAACTACCATCATCTGTATTGCATTCGCGGGTGCGGTGAATCATGGGCGAACCACCAGGTGTCTTTTTAGCTCGGACACGAAACCTCTCTCATTTGCCGTCGTCTCAGCTTCAGGCTCCGGCTCCGGCAGAAGACGACCATGTTTTTGCGGTGCCCTTTCCGTGCCCTTTCCCTGTGCTCCGCGACAGCGACTCTGCCTCATTTTGCACTGTCTAATTGTCAAACGTTTTGGCACGTTTTAGAGTCGAACTTGTGCGGGTGGTAAGGTACCCCAGCTACGTACTCTGTACATACCTTGCCTATCTTGCCCGTCTATCTACCTACCCTAGGTTGTCTTGCTCATGATGTCAAGACGCTTGGCGACGGCAAACTAACTGCTAAACACTCAGTCTCGTCATCACGGGCCGCGGCCATGCCCCCCTGCCAGCCTCTCAACTAAGGTCTGTTTGATTAGCCAAAAACACGCAATTAAAGATGATAGCCCATCTCGTCACAATCCGCTCATCACATGCCTGCCGCCATCTGAGACAAAACCGCACATACCACATACCAGGCCTGGCTGAGCAGTAACTACGGAGTAGAATGCATCGTATCGCACGTACCGAGTACAGATAGAGAGCGACACCCGGACGGAGAATAGAGACCGGAGACAGCGGAAAACACGGAAAACAACGGAGTACGGAGTACGGAAGCAGCCCCCCTTGCCAATTAGTAGTCAGAGACCTCGGGGCTATTGTCTTCAATCAGCTTTTTCCACATCATAAGGTCATTTTTGACTGACAGATGCAGCCGTGCAGACTGCTGGCGATGGGACACAGAAGGGGTGCCGAGTACGGAGCACGGAGCAGTTAGACAGTTAGAGTATGTAGTAGTATATTCCGAAGACATGGGGATGGGGTGGCGTTTGCGACATTTGCCAAAACCCTTCCTGCGTGTCGCCGTCCGTCCAGTCGCACGTGGATACCGCTTCTCTGTGCCGCACCTGCGAACCTGCAAAGGGAGGCGCCGAGAGGGGAGGCGGCGAGGAGGGGGAGAATTAAACGTGGCCAAGCAGAATGGCCGCCGCCCTCCACCACCACCACCGCCGCCACCACCGCCTCCTCCACAATCTGCCCTTTCTCGGGTGGCCCTCTCTTAGTTTAGTTGGTGGATTTTCTTCCTCTTTCTCACCTTCTCTCTTCCATTGTCTTACTACTATGGGCACCGCGATTGCAGGATAGCTGAGCGTCTTAGTTTTGTCGGCGCGAGGGGGGCGTTCTTCTATTCTTTTCTGTTGCATCTTCATCCTGGAGTTGACATGTCAGTTGATACTTGGTGTCGTTGTACCCACGATGGAGCATCTTTACGTACCGACCAGCCAATCTATAACCCTTACCTGCCTGCCTGCCTGCCTGCCTGCCTGCCTACCTACTCGAGCACTTGTTTAGTTAGTTGCCATGCCTCCCTGCCTACTATCTACCTACCTGTCTACCTGCTGTCTACCTACCTACACAAGTAGGTAGCCTCGAGTAGTCACGAACTGATGATGAAACAAAATCTCCATGTCGGGCCGGGCGTGGGCTCGGTGTGGCAAAGTCTCATCACAGGGGAGGGGGACGCGACAACCCGGATCACCCCCAAGGTCCTTTCTGCCTGTTTGCTCTCGATTTACAAACTATCGTCGAAATGCGTGGCGGAGGGGGAAAAAAAAAAACATACTCGAGCCACACACGGGCAGCAGAGCCCAAAAAAGAGCGTTGTACCCAGCCCGTCCTTCGGAGTTGGTCCGGTTGGAATGCCGTTGTCGGGTAAATTCCATGGTGTGTTCTATCTCTCTATCTGTCTCTGTCTCTGTCTCTGTCTCTGTTGTCTCTCTGGTGGCTGAACCTGACAGCACACCTTGGCCACCCTGGTTAAAACTCAACCCCCCGTTCTTCCAGTGGTTGCATGTTTCATTGGATGCCAAAATTCAGCTTGCTGCCAAAATGAAGTAAAGTAATCCGGAAAGACAACACATAGCAGACCGGTACCTGTGGTATAGAGTCAGTCGCCTTTCGCAATCTATCTATTTACAAGTTGTTGGCTGCTGCATGCACCACCACCACCACCACCACCAAGATCACTTCGACGCTCGTCATGGCCCATGGCTCGTGGCTCATGGTTCATGGGTCGTGTCTCCATCTTTGATTGATTGATGGCCGTGCTGCTGCCATGCAACCTAGTCGACGCTTCAGAATGTGTCCCATTATCCCCCCCTCCCTCTCTGCACTGGTTTATCGGCACCGCGGGAATTCCCGCATTTTGCCGCAAGTACCTGTTGCTTTTTTGAAAGACATTGTGTCGGAATTTCCAACTGGTACTTGCTAGCTCAGTCGGTCCCAAGGCGGGCGGCCTGTGGGATGAACGTAGTTAGTTAGTACTTTACAATGTGTTTGTTGTTGTTGTTGTTGTTGATGTTGTTGTTGTAAGTGATGCATACGCACTACACTACTCCATGACGACGACAGGCATCGGCCAACACTACGGTTCTGCAAGTCTCACACATGCCGCCGGTCGGTTCAAGGCAGTCGTATTCGACAGCTACTACTTCGCACAGTATCAATTTTCTTCTTTCCCCCCCGACATTTCCAGCCTCCAGCCACATGGACAAAGCTATGCCTCTTTGATACCTTGATCAGCTGATGCCCCCGTTGCGATAACGCCTGCTCGCCGCAGTCCTGCAGCTGCATTCTGCCCGAACTGGTCAGTCTTTTTGAAGCGCAAGTCCTCGTTCAATATGACGTTATTCCTGAATGGCGCTACTACGACTTCCTACAGGGCGGTCGCCATGAACGAGCAGGAGGATGCCTGAGGTAACGCGCGCATGGTAATATCGCCTTGCCGCCAAGATCCTTCAACGCTGGAACAAATCCTGGCAAATCCTGGTTCTTTCTTGCATAGCCTCATCAGCTTCTGCTAGCTGAATGCTTCCCACAAATAAACATCTTACAGCCCACCGGCTGCATACCTTGTGCGTGGTAACAACGTGGTACATTAAAGTGGAAATACTATAATAAGAAGAGAGCCGTGCCGTGGGCGGTGTTTGATTATCTGAACATGATGTAACCCGGACATCATGACTAGATGGGAAGGCAGTAAGAAATCATTCTAGTCAATATTTCCCTCAA
Organism: Conoideocrella luteorostrata; assembly: GCA_032433595.1. Lineage (NCBI taxonomy): Eukaryota > Fungi > Ascomycota > Sordariomycetes > Hypocreales > Clavicipitaceae > Conoideocrella > Conoideocrella luteorostrata. The sequence goes on from JASWJB010000085.1 coordinate 116,686, forward strand.
TTCGAACTAGTACCGGTAGCCTCTAGCTTGGGGGCTTCATGCACCTCCACGAAAGCTCCTCTCCTCCATGCGTACCATGCAGCATTTTCTTCAATGCTAAGCTAATGGATGCAGCTGCAGGTGGTTGGCGTGAGGCCACCCCCCTCCAATCCAATTATTTCTTGCCAGGTCACTCACCACTACTCACCACCACTACCATGTTGGTAAGCTGACTCTCTTCGTCCTTCGGTTTTATTTTGGGCGCAGTACCTTACCGGCCCCGCTTCGCCAGGAACTCATCCACACCCTGGCGCTTCTCCTCCGTCCCAAATGTGGTATAGTATAAGTTGCGCTCAAAAAGGTCGTCCCTGCAAAGAGCATCGGCTGGTATATCATGAATCGTCAGCAGGGCAGAATTCAATGCGAGCGAGAGAGTAAATGCAAGTGTGCGAAAAGGGCTTGCCAATCAGGCCTTGTCGAAATCCGTTGATCCTTACCTCTGCATACGGCTTCCTTGGCCAATTGAAGCGCCTCAGACCCATGTTCTGTCAGTGCGCTCGCAGTAGCGATTGCTTGCTGCAGCATGTCACCGTCTTCCGCGACGTCGCACGCCAGACCCCATGACAAGGCCTCCTCGCTCGTAATTGGTTTACCCGCAATGATGGTTCGCATAGCCTGGAAGACAAAGAAGAAGGAGAACGTTAGGTCGGATACCAAAGATGCTTCCCGCCGCTGGGCTGCCTGGAGTAAGATTCAGAGCGAATATTAACTTACGCGAAACTTGCCAACGGCAGCGGTCAGTCTTTGAGTACCACCTGCCCCGGGAATAAGACCCCGCTTTGTTTCTGGAAGGGCGAAATAGGCCGATTTCGAGACGATGATCAAGTCGCACTAGTTATCGCAAATACAATGTATTAGCCGCATGGTCATACTTTCTTCAGCGCGGCGCATAAATCCGGCGCGCGGGGTATAAGCCCTGCCACAATTGCGTTATCGTGAAGTAGGGACATTGGATGAGCTCTTACCATTAAAGCAAGTTCGAATCCGCCGCCAAGCTAATGAATGCAAACTATGCGTAAGCCAAAAGCCACGTATTTTTTAAAGTAAAAGAGTCAGCATTGTTGTACTCACCGCTGGTCCATTGACGGCTGCGAGTAGCGGCTTGCGAACAGCGGCCATGCCGACACACAAGTCCTCAAGGTATCGACAAGATCGGGCACCAGCGGAATCCAGACCGGCAATGTCTTTTAGATCGGCACCAGCTAAAGTTGACAAGTTAGAAAAATAACATCGCTGCAAAAGGGACTTATGACGCCAACGTATCAAAGTGGAGAACGACGAGGCAAACCGCTACGCGGCTGGAGGTGGACTAGCGAGGAATACACTGTAATCATGTGGCTCACCAGAAAAGAACGTGCCGCTCCCAGTTATGACAATGGCTTTCACTGCCGCGTCGGTTGATGCTATCTTGAGCTCCGACAGAAGCACTCCAAGAAGCGTCTGGGACATGGCGTTGCGCTTCTCGGGTCGGTTCAGCGTGATTAACCTAACCCCGTTGGCTGGCGACGTGGCTTGGACGAGACTAGATGCGGACATGTTGCCGATAATTTGGTTTTTAATCTGATAATCTTTTGTGTATGAGAGCGAGAGTTGACTTTGCGATTTCGTAAGTAATGAGCCAGGCAGACTCAGAGAGTGGCAACAAGACTGGGATGTACCTGGAAGAATGCTTGTGGGTCGAGGAACGACAGCGGCTGTCTTGTGGTTTAAGGACTCGTGGTGCGGTGTTTGTTATGGCCTGCGAACGAAATCAAAGCGCAAATAACGGCACGGTTTGTTGAGTAAACTATTGCACTAATGGATATGATGGATGGCACTGGGGACAAGACTGGGCTTTGTAGACGGACGGAAATCGGGGTTGGTGTGGGTGAGAGCGAGGGTGACGACGGGACAGTCCTTCTCAGCTTGGCGGTTCGTGAAGTGCAGTGGAGACTTTGACGCATATAGATGGGGTCGCAGCAGCAGAGAGAGCGAATTATTGTAAGCCAAGGGCAGCAAACGACAAAACCTTTGGGAAAGTGCTTCGAGGCTGCTCCAAGTGCTCTGAGGGAAAAGATATTAATCGAGGCGCAGCCAAGCTAGATCAGATGCACCACAGGATAACGTCGTTAGGGCGGAAATGGGTCAAAGACTCTGACCAGATGTTGGTGTACCATGTACTCCGTAAACCACACGGAGTAGCATCGATAACTTTACGATACGGAGGGCGGAGTATATTGCAATAGAGGCAGGTGCTCCGAGGGCCTCTCGAGATCTGTTTGCTCTTGCCTGTTGAGCTTATCGGCCGTCCTCATGACGTGGAGGCAGGAGCGACTGGCTGATCGGACATTTACACGAGTGCACGATGTCGACACCGTCTGCGGGTAGTCACAGGCAAGCAGGGATACGCATGTACTAAAACGGGGTCAAACATGGGGAGCATAGCACAGCGTTGATCACAGCATGAACAGTGGGAGCACAACATGTATGTCTCTTGAGTCGTCTTCAGCCGCCGTTCGAAATGCGCTGGAGTGGCTCTACCAACAAGAGGTTCCAAAAAAGTACGGAAGTACCAGAGCCTGCTGGCATGTACAAGGCGCCCTCCCTTTGTGCGGGGACTTGGGCAAGTACCTGGACGAGTAACCTGGGTGAGCACCCAGGTACCCAGACTGCCGCCTCGGACCCAACCCAACTTGACGCACAAGATTTGACGCACAATCAAGGGAGCTGCGCAATAGTTACAGCAAGCCCCCAGATAAGTGGAGGGGTATCTCACCGCCGCAGGAACAAGTAAGAAACACGCCATACCTTTTACCACCCGTTCACAGCATAGAGCTCCAGACACGGCACAGAGTGCGCAGAAAAAGAAAGCAACGTGAATCAATTACCTGCGAGGACATATGCTTTTTGTTGACTTTCCGCCCTCTGGTCCGTCATCCGGCCGCGGCGTCGAAGGCCTAGCCTGGCATCGACACGGCTCGCGTTTGCCTACTTTCTCCATCAGGCAACACGAAACAAGAACCACCAGATTATGCATGTTTTGGCACTCCGCATGGCTTCCATGTTCATCGCCTGGGCGATCAATTGCGCCGAACAAACACATAAAACGGACAACAAAGGTGCTCCTCCAATCCTACGCCTCGTCGTTTCTCTACTAAGCCGTACAACATAATACGGAATACGGGCTACGCAGTACGGGCTACGGGCTATATATCTCGCTCATGCTTACCAACAAATGGGGTTCGGTGTGCATTATATCGCATTGAAATATTAGAACGGAGCACACCGGTCGCAACAAGAAACCAACTGAGCCATAATATCCCTGATCCATGATCCTACAGCCGCTCTCTTGTCCGTTCCGCATGTTGAACAGGAAGAAAGACAGTTTAACCGCAAAAGCCGAAACTACCTGCTGTCAACTACTACATGCGCCATGCCTACTTCCAGCTACCGTGGTTCCGGCCGAGTGGATCTCGCGGCCACTGGTCGGTCGCCTCAAGCCACATCTATGCATGCCCCGCCGACGACGACACAAGCGTCTACGGAGTAGTATACAACACATCGGCATGGTCGTGGGAGGGAGGTGGTGTGGCCGAAGTGGAGACGCCTTCTGCACAGTTGCTGTCCTAAGTTTTGAGGACGTGGTAAACGATACGAATGAGCGAGCGAGCGAGCATGTAAGACGAAGGATGCAAATGCGAAAGCCATGAAGGAATTCGGTCAGTCCTCTAAGACATCAGTGTTTAAGCTGTGTATCTTGTTCAATTATGTCAGAAGTATCCAAGCTCGAGCAGGCTCTATGTCATTTTATCGATTTTCTCCCTGACGGAATGTCCAAAGTTTTACCCCTCCTTACGACTTTCTCCATCCCTCACAACATCAGCGGAGCAAACTGCCCAACGCTTGTCTCAGTATCGATGAGTGCGTGATCGAGTCTTTTGCTTGTGTTTGGCAGACTAGACCCTTGCCTTCTTTCTCTAGTTCTGCCGTCTACTTTGGGCCATGTACCCGTCTTTAGTTTCCTTTTCTGGGCCTTCTGTCGCCATTCTCGGCATTCCACCGTCTTGCTTCCTGCCCCAACTGGTTCCTTTAATCCAGTTGGTAGCCCAAACTAGGGCATCAGACAGCTTTCCTTTGCCCTCTTGTCCTTTATTTTACAATGGACACCCTGGGAATGCGACAACTAGATTCCTAGGCCCAACACCACTCTCCCCACCCCCCTCAAGAGGACGAGAAGGGGGGGTGGAGCTTGGCATTCGATGCAGCATGATTCTAGCACCACAACATCTATCTTCCAGGTGTACGAATACCCAATTTACCTCGGGTGTTTCTATTCTCACATCAAGAGAAACGTCTGTCCGTCTTTTATGGATCCCGTGGACCCCATGAAGCCCATGCCGTCCATCCATTCATAGGGCTCCCACGGCTACAAGACAAAAATACCCTGGCCAACTCAAACGACACTCCAAGGCGGACTCTCTCCTGCAGGCTTAACCAACATAGCTGGGATGTACAATGCTTGCAACCTGGTACAGCAGTTTCCGGCAGGCTCTTATTCCAAGCCTGCCCCATCCTTAAGACAGGTGGACCCGGTTGACCGGGCACACTGTCGGCGTGAATAGATGAAGAGCGTGGCATACGAGACGAGTGAAAGTTTCCTGGAAAACTATATAAAGGCCATGATTCACAAGCGTAATTCGGATGAAAGCAGGAGCTCAGACTTCTCCTCTATACATCTTTACACCCCACACTTCAGAGTCACCTTGAAGTCGTTATCATGGACGGCCAAAGGAAATCTCAAACGTTTGCTCTTCCCACCGCGGACTTCACACATGGTGAAGCCGTCTACTGCCCTTTCCCTACAGTCACTGCTGCCTTTTACCACCATGCCGGTTCGATGCCGTTGGCTACTGCGGTCCGTGATCTCTCTGACGAAGGAACAGTGAGAGAGCTCACCTACCGAGAACTTGCCGTTGAGGCTCAAGTTCTCGCCGCCAGACTTCGACAGCTTGGTGTTGGGCCACATCAGACTGTACCTCTTGTTGTCAAGCGTGGCAGCGAAATGTTGATTGGTATACTGGCCATCTTGTCCTGTGGCGCTCAGTATGTGCCCCTAGATGGCGGTGTCGTTCCAGATTCCACTATCAAACACGTTGCGGATCAATGCGGCGGGCAGATTATTGTCTGTATTTCGTCCACGGAAAGCCGCATCAAGAATTTGCTTCCCAGCATGACCTCTATAGTTATTGAGCAAGGAGCCACCTCAGACCAGACCCTGAGCCCCCCTGGTACCTGGACCGATCTTGCGACTCCCGATGCGGGATGCTACGTCATCTACACATCTGGTTCGTCCCGACACCCGCAATAGAACCTTACTACTGTGACTTTACATGATCCGGTGCTAATAATTACTGCAGGTACCACGGGTAAGCCTAAAGGTGTGGATGTCACGCACAAGAACGTGGCGAACTTGGTTTGCCTGTATCCTGGCGGCCTGGGGGTCCAGCCCGGCATGTGTGTAGGCCAGGTGCTGAATATTAGTTTTGACATGGGTAAGTGATGTAACCTGCCAAAACCATGTGGTGATGCAGTCGATGTGGCGTACACATACTACATACCACGTAATACATACTAATGCAGATTTAGCTGCTTGGGAGATATTCAGCTGTTTATGTAACGGCGGCACACTTGTTGTTAGGGGTGCCAAGTGGGAGCCTACCATAGAGCAGGTACGTGTTGAACAGTCAGCTCTCTCCCTACCATACGACTTGACTAATAGCGTGGCTCTCACAGCTCGACGTTCTTATCTGTACTCCGACCATTCTATCAAAGTATCACCCCAAAGTATATCCCAAGATCAAAATTGTGGCTACTGCCGGGGAGCCCACCTCCCAAGCCGTTGCCGACTTATGGGCAACACATGCCACGTATTGGAACTGCTGCGGCCCTACAGAGACTACTATTGTGAATACGATGTCGAAACATGTTGCCGGTGAACCCATTTCGATTGGTCGGCCAACTCCCAACAACTCGGTTTACATTCTAGACAAGGACGGCAGACCCGTCCCGGTGGGTGTGGCCGGCACAATGTGGGCAGGCGGCCACGGAGTAACTCGTGGCTATGTGGGACTCGAATCCAAGACAAAGGAGGCATACATTCCTGATCCTTTCACCAATGATGGGTAAGACTTCGGGACCTCCCTTTCTATTGGTATGAGTCAAAGAGCTGCCGCTAATTCACTTGTCTCATCAGGTCAAACATGTATTGCACGGGGGATCTGGGCCAGTGGAGGGAAGACGGGAACATTGACATCTTGGGACGAGTTGACGATCAAGTTAAGGTCAAGGTATGATGACAACTTGACACAACATCCCTTGCATCCTCTCTAATGACACTACTCTTGACCATTAACTAACAAATACTGTTCTTGTTCCTTCTCCTTAGGGTTTCCGTGTCGAACTTGATGGCGTATCGTCGTCTTTAGCTTCTGCACCCGGTGTTACCCGTGCAACGGTCCTTTTAGTAGGGGGAGACATTCATGGGTTCACAGTCCCATTAGGGACAGATGTGGAAAGCATTATTGCCCACACGAGGAAATTACAACCATACTATGCCATTCCGTCCAAGATCCACCAGTTGGATGCATTCCCCATCACGGCGAATGGCAAAATTAACAAGAAAGCTCTCCGCGACTTGGCATCTTTGCCCGTGCCCGAAGAAAAGAAGAAGGTGGAAGTAGAAGTTCGCGTCATCAAATGCCCGTCAACGAGCGACCAAGGCACTTTGGCCGAGGTCAGGTCTGTGTCTTCGACCTCGTCCACATTGACAGTCCAAGAGGAGAAGTTGGACCTGAACAAGGATATTGTCGAGAAGAAGCTGCCGAAGCACGTGCGTGGATTCCGACACCGCATCGCTATTGTCTATCGATTTCTCTTCAGTCTGGTTGGCTTGCTCAACGTTGGCGCTCTCGTCGCCCTGCTACTGCTCAATCCCGGCCCAGAGTGGCTAGCGACCCTTACTGCGGCCAATTTGGTGCTCGCAGTCTTGATCCGCCAGGACATCGTCATCAACATCCTGTATACCATCACCTGCTCTGCTCCTAAATCGGCCCCCCTGTGGATGCGAAAGCGGCTTGCAAAAATTTATCACTTAGGTGGCGTCCATTCCGGCGCTGGTATCTGTGCAACCTCATGGCTGCTTGGGTCCACAGTCCGGTCTACAATTGCCTACGCCGGAAACAAGACCAACGATTCAATCGCTACCTTGGTAGTATCCTGGATGTTGTGTGTTTTGTGCTGTGGTTTGGTCGGCTTTGCCTGGCCAACATTCCGAAAGAAGTATCACAATCAATTCGAGAGGATCCACCGGTTCGTCGGCTGGACGGCTCTGGCTATGTTTTGGGTACGTACCATGCTCTCGGTCCGCGATGTGACCCCTGCCGGAGAGGATTTCGGACTCGCTCTGGTGAAGACGCCTGGGTTCTGGATGCTCGGAGTGGCTACCTGTAGCATTGCCTCGTCCTGGTTTTGGTTGCGCAAGGTCCCGGTTAACGCAGTACCACTGTCCGACCACGCCATTGTCCTTTCGTTTGACTACACGGTACCAGTCAATGGCAGCTTTACGCGCATTTCAAAGCGCCCGCTCCTTGAATGGCACTCATTTGCCACCATCCCAGCCCCTCAGCCATCGGCTATCGCAGACAAGGCGGGCTACTCGCTTGTTGTTTCAAATGCGGGTGATTGGACCAAAGACTGTATTCGCAACCCACCGACCAGTCTATGGGTCAGAGGTCTCCCCGCATGCGGTGTCATGAGGATTGCCACGCTCTTCAACCGCGTTGTTGTTATCGCCACGGGATCTGGGATTGGTCCCCTGCTCGGCCACATCGGTCAACCCAGCTGCCCGACGCAGCTAATCTGGTCGACTCCCAACCCTGAGAAGACATTTGGCAAGAAGGTTTTGGATACGATCTACCAGTCGATTCCTGATGCCATCATCCACGACACGAAGGAGAAAGGTCGACCAGACCTTGTTAAAATGGGCTACAACCTGGTGAAAGATTTCGGAGCCGAAGCCGTCATCATTATCGCGAACGAGAAGATCACCAAAAAGGTTGTGTATGGCCTCGAGACTCGCGGCATTCCCGCATATGGCGCCATTTGGGACAGTTAAAAATGGACGTCACCTTTAATTATTGTTTGCCTGTTCTGAATTTGCCAGACTTCACACCAAGTTTCTTTGCATCGTGGGGCTTTAACTTTTTTGTCATGCGCTATATAAGAATGTTCTGCATATTTCCTTTGTGTGGTTTCCGGATAGAGCGCGGGAGGCTCGGCGTAAAGACATGCCGATTTGTTTTTTATACAACATGAGCGTGGGCAGGCTGTATCCCGTCATTAGCATGCGAGGGAATTTTGGGTTTTCCTTTGTTTTCCTTTGTTTTCTTTTTTTTTTCTTGCGCATTCACCTGTCAATATGTATCCGTTAGCTTGCTTTCTCTGCCTTGTCTCTCATTTGAATAGTCTCTTATCTAGGCTGAACCGAATCTATCATAGCGGCACTTTTTGTCGTTTGCATCACAGCACTGCACCCCCTATGTAAGTGATCCCAAGCCAGGGCTTTAATTCCCGGCGACGCCACACGCGATGTGACATTGTGGCGGGCCGCGGCATGGCATAAATCTCCACCGATCCACCCAGTGCCGCATCCAGCCATCCCCAGAAAAAGCAACGTTTTTAAACGTCTCGATCTAGCAGCCGGTAAGCCGGCAGACTTGCATCAAGGTGGGTGTCACGTCAGAATACCGTGGCGCCGAAGGTGCATGCAGCATGCCTTATTACGAGATAGACTTTAGGCTTTACCCATTCGACTGCTAGAGCCGGCGCCGGGGGGCGGGCGCTGCATGCTGCGAGTCCTGATAGGACTGACACGGTCACGTACCTGATGGACCGAGTGGACCTTTGTGCACCGGTATACTTGAGCAAGAAGCAGCTAGTACAGAGTACTCCGTTGGAGGGACCGGCACGTAGGATGACGCCGTAAATGGCAGATGCGGACCAGTGTGGTATTTTGTGCGGCGTGGGGGCCGTGTTCTGTTGACAGCAGCTGTGGCGGCGATAGTAATATCATATAAACCACCCATCCACCCACCCACCCACTCCACGAGGCCACAACACGACTGAGTGTGATGCCACCTCGTCGTCGAGGCGGTGCTGAAGTAACAGTATCCGTACCGTGTGAGACATCTGCCTCTTCACAAGTTTAATGCAAGTCTTGGACGTCGTCTGCCCACATGGCCTGCATGGGACGCCCAGCAGGACATACATACGGTCTGTGTAACCTGCATTGTTTGCTGCATGCGGAGAAATGCAGCGGTCGTACTACGAAAAGCCTCTCTGCAGATGAAAAAAAAAAAAAAGAGACGAGGCCCACACAAATTACAGGACGAGACGCTCATGGCGTGCGTACATGATAATTCGTTTCTCATTTTCTCCGTCAAGTCGACCATGTTGGTGTTGGTGTTGGTGTTGGAGCGGAAGGAACACTGCCGGGTGTCCGCGTGTCCGGGTCCGCGTGTCTCAGTCGCCGGGTATCTCTATGCGTTGCAGACAGTTTGCTGCGCTTGTATACTGGTGATGTGCGATGTGTGAGACGGTGCGTGTGATTGGTGCTGGACGGGACGGTGGCAAGATTCTGGCGTGTAACGGCCGATGCGTTGCAGCTGTCACCGGAAAGAGGCGCGACGTCACTGCGAGGCAGGTAGGTAGGTGGGTGGGTGGGTGATGAGATGACGGCACACAAGCCGGTTGGGTGATTGGATGACAAGTCGTAGCTGGGTTCTGTCTGGACCTCTTGGTTTCTTTGCTGAGGCTCTGCGTGGTGTCTCTGTTGGGGCTCTGCATGGTGTCTCTGCTGAGTCTCTGCGTGGTGTCTCTGTCGAGTCTCCGCACGGTTTGCCTCGCGAGGCACATTCCTCCAAGTGATACCGAAAAGCACAAAAGCTCACTTTTGAACAGAGGCCAGCCAGCCATCCCCAGGCGGAATAAGCGGGACAGGCGAGCTGATTCCTCGTCACATCGCCCTCGATGAGCGCGAGGGCCACACCAGGGTTCCTATCGCGGATCCATAATCCATAGCGAACTGAGAGCAGACCATTTCAAGGCGTATTTATCCTGCGCGCCGGCTTCATCCCATAACACAAGTACCAGCCCGCAAGCAACTGTTGTACAAAGAGCTGCGTTACATGTCTCAGAGCACCAACAGCAAACTAAAACGCCAGACCAGGTCATCCCTGGCGACGGAAGTGCTCCTATATCCCAGCTCCAGAGTGTACAGATATCCTCCCACCCACCGTGCAGGATGGCGTTGAAGAAGCAAATAGGCGGTGGGTGGGCGGCCGGCAGTCTACAATGGTGCCCTGGCACATGAAGCTGGTTAAAGCTCTTGTGAGAACGAGGCGTTTTTGTGATAGAGATCAATGGGCTGAAGGGGGGTATCCCCGGGGGGGAGATGTCATCGGTATGTTATGCTTGACGCTGTGCTCTGCACGCAGCTCCATTCAGGGGCTTGGTTCCTGCTCGCGGCTGAGGCGGTGCGTTTCGAGGCTTTCAGCTGCGCGATCACTCCTTTGTGGTCCTTCCATAGTAACGGCCAGCAAGCTGCTCTTGGGCCAAGAGCCTCGGGCAAAACGCAAAGCCCATGCCGTTCAGGGGCGTGATCGTATGATTCGTGTCACTGGTCGAACAGCGCCGGCTCTGCCCGCAGCATCAGATCAGCATGTCCGGCAGTCCGAACCAGTCGTGAAGACGTCCCAGGGCAGCATCGACTGTGTTCATTATTGCTGTCATCGGTGAACGAACCCTGGTGAACCCGTGTATTGAGCCCAACAGTCCAAGTTGACTCGAGTTTATAAAACACCCGGCATCGGGAACCAAATTAACAGCCGGTGTCGCGTCAGTGGCTGAGCGGAGGGCCACCCAGGACCCGCTTCTTGCCCAACCAGGCAATCATCCCATCCGTCGGTATTTCGGGGCGTACTTAGCCCCCCGGTGTCCGGTCGAACCACCACCACCACGCACTCACATCATCAACAGTTCGAACTGTTCTGCATCTTTTCAGCAGCCAGCAGCCAGCAGCCAAATAAATGTCCAACCAGACCTCAGACACGAGATGCACGCTCAGCGCATTCCCAATTCCACGGTAGAAGCTCCAGGGCCAGCGGGAATGGAAACGGCACGCTCACCGCCCAGCCCGATCCCTTCCGGTCGGGGACATGATCACCCTGCGCCACGGAAGACCCGGGCGTGCTGCAGCTGCGCTCGCTTGAAGATGAAGTGTCGCTGGGCGAGTGACGACGCAGTACGTGAAGCCGGTAGCTGCACGAGGTGAGCACCCACCCGCCGCTCTTGATATCTCGGCATCGCACGGTTACTGAGACTGCCCCTGGTTCAAGATGTACGCGATTGAAGCTGGTGTGCGAGCTGCCCCCCCAGACGCAGCGACGGACAAGAGGCAAGTCAACGTGCGTTACGTTGTGTGGTTCTCACGGTACTTTCTTCACGTTTGCTGATGAGCGCATAGTCGCGTGCTTCAGTTAGAGCAGAAGATAGACGGCATCATGTCCATGCTCGCAAGCAACGCGCACGCACCAATTCCGTCCATCCCGGCCCCGATGACGCCCGAAACCGAGTCCACCCAGCAGTCCCACCAGGCCAGCCCGAATACCGTCGACAAACCCAGGAGATCTCTCCGAGCAGGCGCTTCCGCTCGATCAACCACTCACACGCCGTCTCAATCTCAACCGCAATGCCTTTCCCAGTCCCAGGCCCCGTCCCAGGCCCCGTCCTCATCAGCATTTCACCTCATCCCGGGGTTTCAACTGACCTCCCAAGAAGCAGCGTCCTACCTCTCCATCTACAACCGAGAGTTTGCACCAAACTTCCCTTTTGTCATAATCCCACCAACCGCCACGGCCCAAGACCTCCATGACACCTCTCCTGGCCTCTTCTGGGCCATCATGACGGCCGTGGCGCCGCAGTCGCTCTCCACGCAGCAGAACGTCAAGACGTGGTTCCGCCAACACATAGCGGATCATGTGGTGGTGCGCCAGGACAAGAATCTGCAGCTACTACAGGCTATTCTCGTACATCTCGCATGGTAAGCGCATCATCTCACCATTTTCAATGTTGGATATAGAAGACGGCTGCTTCCGGTGTACGCACGACGGACGACCCAGCAGATAAGCCCGGCTGACGACGCAAGTACAGGGGCGTTTTTCATTTCTATCTCCGCGCCGAAGCCACCAATTTCCTGCAGCTTGCCTTGGCTTTGGTGATGGATCTGCGACTGGACAAATCTCCCGATTCTAGCGCCGCAAACATGCGCTCCGTTCTTGGCGACTGGATCGAAGTGCAGCAGTGGATTCCCGGGGGTTTGGGAAAGCCGCACACTCTGGACGACAGGAGGGCCGTATTGGGCCTCTATCATTTATCCTCGCTGTTGGTTTGCTTCCTCCCCGCTTCCCCCATCTGATAGCCCTCTACTGACGAGACGTAGTATATCATCCATGTTCAAGCGCGGAGCGCAGTTCTCGTGGAGCGCATACCTCGCGCAGTGCTGCAGCTCGCTCCAACAAGCGCGAGAATACCCCTCCGATCAGAACCTGATCGCCATGGTCAAGATGCAGCAACTTGCGAACGCGGCATACAGTTTCGTCCCATCGCCCGGCGGCATCACGCGCAACACAAGCACCTACACTGCGGCTATCGACATGGCTTTCAACCACACCCACCGCGAGCTCGACAACTTTGTCAACGCCCAACCCGCAACCGTCCAACAAAATAGTAAGTGAGCTATCGTCCCCGTGCCTGCTCTTCTCCTACCATCTAACTGGGCCCCGCCAGAGCTCTTCTCCGCGCTCTACAACGTCCTCGTCCTGCGTCTCTACGAACCAGCCCTCGTCATGGCTTCACCGCCCCTGGAGACCCTCACAGCAGAGCCCTTCCAGCGCGTTTCTGCCCTCTCTAAATGCCTCTCTGCGGCGCGTCAATCCTTCACCACGCTTCTCTCCTTCACCCCCTCCGACCTTGCCTGTCTGCCACTCACCGCCACGGCAGTTCTAGCATTCACAGTCGTCACGAGCTGCCGCCTCCTCTTACTAGACTCTCCAGACTGGCAGACCCGAATCGCTCGTAAGGAGTTGGATCTCGCAGCTGCTTTGAAACAAATAAGTGATAATTTGGAGGTATCGGATCGGTGGGCTACCGAGAACGGCCGCAGGAGGACATTATATAGCGAGGAACGATGCCATTATGGGAGTAGAATACGCTGGATCCAGCAGTGGTATGTCTCTAAAACGGGAGAGGATATGCAGGGGACTAGCGGCAGTGATGCTGCATCATCTTTGCCAACGGATGGTTTGTGGCCGGATGGGAGGCTGAACCTAGAATTCTGGCCGGATTTGATGACCTTGTCTGATTTGGGGATGCAGGACTTTCCTAATGCCAACGTCTGGCCCCATTAGACGTTTTATGAAGGCAGTGAATCTACAAGCCTTTGTCCTGTCATTGGAATGCAGTCAAGTTGAATTGAAAACGTAGCTCTCTAGTTTCCCGGATGAAGAATCTTGTTTCTGTCTAGGCACGATTGTCATCCAGGATTACGAAGTACATGGACGGTCAGCTCATCTATGACTAGATTTACGCGACTGCACATATTGGCGCCACAATGGTTACGATTGGCATATCCTGTCTGCTGGGTCGGGGAAGCCCATGAACCAAAAGATAAAATTAAGCAAAACTTTAGAGGCAATGTTAAGTGTGTTCGCCGCGTGGTATCATAAAAACGTGCTCATAATCATGTCCAATGCAGTTTCCCTACCCCACCCAATCCTGCCGAGCCCAGCCCAGCCCAGCCCACGGATGCAAAACAAAGCAGTTTTCAAGCCGTGTTGAGTTGACAAGTCGATAGTTCACGACTGACGGGGTCCCGGGCCCCAGAGGGCCTGCCCTATAGTTGCTTGCGCGTCTGTTGGCGCTTGCTGCCTTCGTTCCGGTTGGTCGTATGGCACATAGTGCCCATGTGGGTTGGGTTGCTGATATGCTACTTGATATGGCTCTTCGTATGGCGACGGATCCCTCCTTGGTCGCGGGGGCGGTATCGAATTCAAACGGTTCTCGGGGTTGGGTTGGGCATGATCCATCAACCCAGCCCTCTCTTCCACGCCATCAATCCGAGATCCGGTAGGGTGGTACGCTGGTGTTTGCTGTTCAGGATGGCCATATCCCTGCATAGGGGGCCTGTATTGGCCACGTCCCGGTTCCGACACAGCGACTCCTGGCCTCATACGGTCATATGAACTTCCGCTCTCCTTATTTGTCGGGAGATTGTCCATGTCAAGGTTTTCGCTGTGGTTTAACTTGTAACTGATGTCTTCCTTGCGACGCTTGACTCCACAGAAAAGCCATCTCATGCCTCTGCCAAAAGCCTTGATAAAATCCCACACATTCAAGGCGTCCCATATTGCCAGGAGACCTAGAAATCCACCACTGGGCTGGTAACGCTCATTCTCGACAGAGGGAGAAGCCTTATCCGCGTCGGGAACTGGGTAGAAGGTCCGGGGCGCGCCAGAGGTATATGGAGCGTATGGGAATGCCCAAAGATGAAGAATCGCGAACATGGCCATTTCGACACAAAGAAGCAGGGCTGGGATACCGACCTTGAGGTCCGGCCAGGCTAGAACCTCGTTGGGATGGACAATCTTGAGTGTCGATGTACCAACAGAGATAGCTGACGCTTGCCAAAAGGACAAGAAAACAACCAATTTGATGGCAACTATTTTGATGAACAGCTTATGCTCGGCGAGGGCTTCCCTGAGTTGAACATAGAACTGAATGAGGCAGTACATTGCAACTGTAACAGCGAGAGCGTTGATCACAATGATCTACAAAGGTTAGCGCGACCATTCGTTTTCTTGAAAATGATCATTTGCGAGACTTCTCATACCCAGATATGTCCGAAAACGGGGCTGTTGGAGCTCTCGCAGTACCGATGAAAGTATTGTGACACAACCGCAGATACGGTCATGGCGACTCGAATGAAGCAGTAGTGATAGACTCCAATCCAAATAATGTTGAACCAAGTTAATCCGCTTTTCGGTATTCTCCAGATGCCTCTTTGTCCACCGCAGCACTTCGCAAACCAATTGACGGGCAGAACCCACTGTTTGACAGGGTGCAATTCTCGGAAGAAGGCCTTTTGGCTATGTAAGTCGGGAGCTACATAATGGCAAAGAAGGGCGAAGAAAGAGGCGATGGCAAAGGCTTCATAGCAATCGGACAGGACTTGGAAGTATATGGCATGCCAATACCACTGTATTTGTAGATACGAAGAGATAGCGTATACGGGAACCATGAAGAGAATACGAATGATACTAATCGCGAGACCTTGGTTAGCTCGGTTTGCGAGGCGCTCAAATGGTAATGCTTACTATCGTTGCTCGCGAGGCTTAGTATAGTTGAGAGCGTGCATCCAAATAAGATACAGACTCAGCACTGTAGAGATGAGCGTGCATGCTGCGCCAATTATTCGGGCAAGGTCATGAAAGTTTAGCCGTCCGACCAGAACCCTTTCAGATCCCGGATTTACTAAGAAAAATGATGTTAGCCTTGTGCGCAAAACCTACAAATTTAGAGGATGCAAGGCATCCAGATGATTGCAACGACAACTCATGTCGCCATAACCGTCACATATCTCTCTCATGCGACCAAAAGGGTGAACCTACTCCTCATGTCCTCCAGCGTGGAGTTGCACGTTAGATTCATCGTGAAGGCTGGTTTCGGGGGCTGCGGCGTTATCTTGGCGTGGATGTATTTCCTGGCTCGCCAGGGGCAAATGTCGTCAAATTTGTCGTCGACGAGACTCGTAGCTAGTGCGTCTGATGCAGCGGTAAAACGACGTTAACCACCACAATATGTCATCGAAATATAATGCTGCTCAAAAAAATATTTCAAGAACAGCATTTGGTTGCCAACCGACAATCAAGTTGTTGTGCCTCAGGATCGGACGTTGGCTGCGCATCCGGAAGTGACACAAAGGTCACGCGGCCGTCACGCGATGTGATTTCCAGGGGATCCAAGCCTCGATTGAGCTTCAGTTATATCCCCTCCTCGTTTCTTCGGAAAGCCAGGAAATGCGCGCAGCCGATCGATCGCTGACTATCGTGATGCCTCGTCCGGCGGGGCTCTCTGCGTTCTGCTGGTTCTGTCTGCAGCTCACTGTCTAGTGACAGGTTGGAGATGGTCGACTGGGCGGAAGTTGGGCATAAGACAAAGGAAGAACTGGCAAAGAGAACGGAAGCAAGTCCACAGACTACTGTCGCCAAATTTGCAAGCGCGAACAAACGAGGGAGTATGGGGGTGGTTATTGGGGCCAAGAGGATGCGAATTGAAAGGGCGGCAAGGAATGGCGGAGTGACGGAGTG
This sequence comes from Conoideocrella luteorostrata, assembly GCA_032433595.1. Classification (NCBI taxonomy): domain Eukaryota; kingdom Fungi; phylum Ascomycota; class Sordariomycetes; order Hypocreales; family Clavicipitaceae; genus Conoideocrella; species Conoideocrella luteorostrata. The sequence continues at coordinate 133,185 of JASWJB010000085.1, forward strand.
ACGGGAATGCAATTAGGGAACCTCCCCTCGAGCAAACGTCCACTGGACACCGGCCGGTCAGACATCCGACGTCACTTTTTCCAGTCTTGGCAGGAACCGTCCTGCGCAGCCCTTCCCCTATTCGCTCGCTTCCTCGAACACGGGAGGGTCTGTAAGAACGAGCCTGATGTTGGCGGGCTCTCCCAGCGCCACCTGGTCCCTGTGGGCACCACCCCAGTCACCCGCACCACCAGCAGGCAGTGGCAGTGGCAGTGGCAGCAGTGCTCTTAGTTCTCAGTCATCAACTCCGGGATACCCGTTTATTGGCTGGTCTCCAGCCTTCGTTCGAGCCAGCCACTCACTCCCCCTCACTCGCGACAAAGACGCGAGACCGGGAGGCTAACCTGCCAGCGAAAATCTGCCTCGACATTCTCGGCTGAGGCTTGAATAATGCCTCCTCATCTGGAGCCGGCACGATGCATTATTACACCGCAGCGGCCAGCTCGTCGGCCCCGAGTTTCATTCACATATTCATGAATCTGCACAGCCTCTCTCTAGTCTGCCCCTGCCACCCCACAACTTGGCAAAGACAATCTGAAGGTTGAACGCACTTCAGCATGGTTGCCTCCGATCGGGTGGATATTTGGCGTCGCCTGGTGTTTCATCAGAGCCTTTAGATGCTGCAGGTGGACATCAAGTCGTTAGAAGAGAAATTGACGGGGATAGCACTGCGGGACAGCACAGGGACCACTTCGCACAGAAAATCCTTTTTCGACGACTCTGCTGCCGCAGATTGATTTGGATGCTGGGTTATCGCAAATAACCAACGCCAGACTCGGGATTCTGGTGTTGTGCTGAGCGAGTCTGCCAATCTGGCACGATCTGGCTGAATTGGCAACTCAACGCTGGCCGGTGGCGGTGGCTGGGTTCAACAGAGCGACCGTTTGTCCCACGTCATCTTCGGGTGCTCGGCATCCCAAAATATCTCATCATCTGGGCTGATGCGGCTCTTACGTTTCTAAGTGAGGATATTGCAGATCTTCCACCCTGCATCTCGCGTGACATTATTGCACCCCAAGAGACTATAATACAAATTTCTTCTAACCTTGTTACCTTGGTCGTAATCCACCACAGACTCGCAAGGTCCAGTTAGACGGACGCACGCCACCGCATCCATGATCTCTAGTGCACACTCGCCCGTATACATGCAGATGACCCGAAAAATCAATGCGTACAATGAATTTGGCTCGTGCGACATCCTCTCGGGTGTAAGCCATACTCGCTCTAGAGATCGCGAGCGCATACGACTATCTCCCTGCATTATAAATGCGTGTCATGCACTTTGGACCCCCCTGCACCAGAAGTCCCTTACGGAACCAATCTCCTTGCCTGCTTCGCAGTCATGTTGGCTTCTTCCAGCCCAGCATGGTCAGTGGTCAGCTCGTTCTTGCCCGAGAATATTGACCAAAAGCAGGTCCTTTGAAGAATTATACTATTTGTAGCATGCTCGCCTTTGTATGTTTCCATCCTTGAGTCCTCGAATTATCATCATGCGCTCCAAGGACCCGTGCATTAGAAACGCTAGGGTGTCACTTGAAGTTCGATGGTGATATTGTCGCTCACCATTTGTCAAGAATTATAAAAACAAAATGCAATTCAAGCATGCGACTGTTCTTCGTGACATCGAGCCATTGCAGCCATTTCTCGTCCATGCCTGGCCGTATACTCCTTAGGGAGGTTGTCACTAAAAGCGCCTCCCAAGACGAGCTGCTAGCCCCTTATTTTCGCAATCCTCCATGTGACGGCGCAATCGAACCCTCCATGCGCTATGGAGTATTCCTCGCTGACAATAATGGCCAGTTCTCTCCAAATCAGACCCTGCCACTGTTGTAGCGGATATAAAAATACCGCTCCTTTTCAATCCCATTCATCAAAGACGCCATGAGGAGAGCATGTTTTTGTTTTTGACATGGGAACCGAAGTCGTACTGCCACAAAATTTGGAAGATTACTACGCCCGCCTATCTCTAATGATCCTCTCGTAGTTACCTAACTTCCCAAGTTGTCCGACCACCAATGGCGTGGAAAATCCCTGAAATTTCCATAATATCCAGAAGGGCCTCTTGATGCTGCAGTGTCAAGCTGTTCGTGGCAAAGAGCTATTGTGCAGCCATGCAAATGGTGATTGCTGTTGGTAGAAGTCTTGGGCCCACAGGCTTGCACAAGCCGACGACGAGCCTAGCTGATATTGTGCGCAAGACTGGTGTAGTCTTCAAGTCCATCCGATGCGCGATTGGCTTCATCTACCCATGGGCTGCAGTGACTTGGCCCAGCATCACCAGCAACTTCCCTGATGGTTTCGGCCGATCACGTAACTAGACCATCTCATTTAACAATGTTAGCAGACGACGGGGGTATCCACCCGACACCTGCAAGGCCCGTAATTAACAGTCACAAGAGGCAGAAGTAGATCTGGTACAAAACATTCTGTTTACATTTTCCTCGTCAAACATAATACTGAAGGTTGACTCGGAAAGAAAACATATTTTGAATACAACACGTCGGTGTCCCAAGCGATGGGTATTAAAGAATAATAAGAGCGTACCAATTTACCATCCCGTATGAACACGTCAAGTACATTAACCCCAATAAAGCTGGATATCTTAAGACTCCTCCAATTTTCCCTTTCCAATTTAAGCATTTACACAACTTGGTCCATCAAAGGAGCGTCTCTCTTTGATGAACTTGGGCCAGGTGTTGGTAAGGACAAGATACTTGATGCTCATCTCGGAGTCGTCGAAAACACACTCGCTGAAGGCTTCAGGGATCTCGCCCATGTATCGAACCGGATCGGCGAACTCATCTTGACGCTTGGGGCAGTCGGCAAAAGGAGTGGCGGGGTCGGGAGTGCTGCAGTCACCGGTAATGACTCGGGCAGCACCTTCAAAGATGGCTTGCAGATTCTTGAAATCCTGTGAGGAAAGATTTACCTGGAACTCGGCACTGTTGCTGCTGATGAAGTCCATGTAGATACGGAGAGCGCTTTCGTAGCATTCACGAGAAAGAGCCAACTGGGTAGTGGCGCTCTCTTTCTCATTCTTGACAACACCTTTGGCGCCAACAATATACTGGGCACGCCACTCGCGAATTCGGGTTAAGAAAGCAATATTCTCTCCGGAGAAATCACGGAGGGCAGAGAATTCTTGCAGAGGTTCCGGGTTTTTGGCCAAAGTGTGCTCCAAGGCATCCATGGTCAAAATACTACCTCCCGTGGAAGACATGGACTCAGCCTTGGTGCGACCCATCCACGAAGAAGTAGTTGAAGAACCAGAGTTGAGGGACTTGCCACTGTTTTGGACCGACTTCTGTCGCGATTCCCATCGAGCAATGGAATCGAGGGTCTCTCGCGACAACGTGCGTTGCTTGTTGACCTCCCAGATAGGAATGAAGACGGTGAAGATTTCAAGCATCATGATGGAGACGGCGATCCTACATTACTAAATTAGTCTCACGTCTCTAGGAACTTATGCTGGCGCTACTCACCACTGAGGAGGAATGAAATAGTTGTTGACGGCAGCCATTCCAGGAACATATAGCGCAATAAGCCACATGGGAGAAGCATGCAAACTAGAAACACTCATTAGTATATGCCCCTCGACAAAACTGTGACAGATAAATTACTCATACCCGGACAAACAGCAAGCGATGGTCTGGAGTCGCCATCCTTGAGTATCGCGCAGATTGTGAGATCGCCAGAGAATGACAGGAGCGACAATCCAAGCCCAGAACATCTGCCAGAAAATCGAAGGCCACCTATGTAATTCGCCCTGTTAGCTATTCCGAACACATGTTACCGATCATAAGCTGCGAATGTCTTACCATTCCCATCCACGACCTTGCTCAGTCCTTTGCTCCATCGTGGTACCAGTGACTTCGGTACCTGGAATTCCCCATGTAGAGTGGAACTTGCGTGAGATGAGAAACATGAAGATGGTGAGGAAGAGCTAGTCTTTGTTAGCAACTGTTCTAGACACAACGCACGAATTACCTCAACAGAAGTGACATACATGGAACGCCATTCCCAGTCCAACTAGAATAAGCACTCTCTTGGTATAGGCGAGCATCTTCCACCTGGCGACGAGAGTCTTACGAATTCTGGGGCGCTGGCCATCCCAACCGAGATCGATGGTCTTCTCAACGTATTTTTTCTGGGCATCGGCGACGTAGAGAAATCGACTGTTGGATGCATGGAATAGCGCAATTCCGAAGGGAAACCAGATACCCATGATCCAGAACTCTGCGACTTCCGGCATGAGAGGTCCGTATACGTAACCAGTGGTCACACAAAACCAATAACAATGAAGTAAAGTTATGGCTGCAAATGATAAATTTAGACCCCTGATTCTGAGGATGGGCATATCGCGCTTCGACCACAGGAACGTCATGCCACTGAACAGGATGACCGTCCATGAGATGGCGAAGACAATCCAGAAGATGCCGACCCCATCAAGCCGAGCCACCGGCTTGGTGTCGGGGGTGACACCGAATTCTGAACCCATTGTGCTGATATACTCCGTCCAAGATTGAGTCTAGCAGCTGACGGAAGATCAAGCACCGGAGGCCAGTCAAGGAAGAATAAATAATAAAGAGCGAAAGAACGGGTGCCAAAGTCAGGTTTATTGACGCCTGAGCAACCAGTGCGAGGGTGTATATTAATGTCGAGACCAGACAGTGCAGTCCGCTGGAAGGGGAAACAGTCGACGAGTTGAAGATGGGGGCCCCTAGCTTGATAAATATTCAAGTCTATCACAGCGGGCAGGCCATCCCAACAGTTACCAGGATCATCGATTTACACAAGTTTGATGGGCAGCAAGGTAACGAGAGTGTGACTCTTGACTAGTAATGCCGGGGCAGAAAGGGACGAAAAGGGCTGAACTTGCCGATCTCCATCACCACAATCATCAGGAACTGCTTTTGCAAAGCAAGCCATGAATAGGAAAAAGAAACCCGGCTTTTGGGAGCGAGCAATTATCTTCGTGGGACAAGAATGGTATCCGCGTGTTCGCGCCAGTGACATGGGCGGGCAAGACAGTCCTTGCGCAAATGGCCGGGGTATGGTGGGCAAGATTCGCTCTCCACCAGCCTAACTTTTGCTTTTAGCTATTGCCCTCGGCAGGGCTGTTGAGCAGTTACCTCTTGTGGGGATGGCAATGCAGATCCCGAAGTTTTCGTGTGGCGGCCAAGACATACCTTGACACGTACGGCAATGAGCTCGACGGCACACACTTATCCAAGCCCTGTCATCATCACATCTCGAATCTCTTTTACTTTTTCGTTTCTGTTTTTTT